>JALPQD010000680.1:0-105602 GCA_023101885.1 Typhlomys cinereus
GTGTGTTTGTGTGTGTGTGTGTGTGTCTTTCTCTCTCGGTGTGTGTCTTGCTCATTTGGCTCAGACTGCCCTAGGACTTACTATACATCCAAATATGACCTTTGGATTTCTGATCCTTCCCGCCTCCACCTCCCCGGTATTGAGATTTCAGGTAGAACCTACTATGCCTAGTTTCTAATATGCCCGGTGATTGGACCCAAGACTTCAGGCATACTGGGCAAAGCGACCTTATCATCTAGGCTACCCCGCAGCAAGCAGCTGCTCTATTCCACTGCAGCCTATGACTAGCTAGCACTGCACCGCCAGCCGTGAGGGTGCATATTTCGTCTCTGTCTGGTAACAGTAGTTGTGTATATTTTGTCTTTGTCTGCTGCAGTGAGCAGGTATATTTTGTCTCTGGTGCAGTGAATGTGTATATTTTGTCTCTGGTGCAGTGAGTGTGCATATTTTCTTTCTGTCTGGTGCAGTGAGTGTGCATATTTTCTTTCTGTCTGGTGCAGTGAGTGTGCATATTTTGTCTCTGGTGCAGTGAGTGTGTATATTTTGTCTCTGTCTGGTGCAGTGAGTGTGCATATTTTGTCTCTGTCTGGTGCAGTGAGTGTGTATATTTTGTCTCTGTCTGGTGCAGTGAGTGTGTATATTTTGTCTCTGGTGCAGTGAGTGTATATATTTTGTCTCTGGTGCAGTGAGTGTGTATCTTTTGTCTCTGGTGCAGTGAGTGTGTATATTTTGTCTCTGTCTGGTGCAGTGAGTGTGCATATTTTGTCTCTGGTGCAGTGAGTGTATATATTTTGTCTCTGGTGCAGTGAGTGTATATCTTTTGTCTCTGGTGCAGTGAGTGTGCATATTTTGTCTCTGGTGCAGTGAGTGTGTATCTTTTGTCTCTGGTGCAGTGAGTGTGCATATTTTGTCTCTGTCTAGTGCATTACTGTTCTGTCAGTGCTGTTCTGTTGGTCACCATTCCTTTAGTCACTGGAAACCTGCTGTTCACTTGATAACGTTACAGTCTCCTGGAGAAAGAGATGAGATGGGTATAAGCAATGCACGCAGGTACAGTCATGATCACAGCACGTAGTACTTCTGCCCTGAGGGATGAGCAGCCCTTCTCCGAGAGGGAGAAGACCTTGAGGTTTCCTTCCTGGGCTGCAGGTTCACACTCGACCTCTGATTCTATAGATGAGATTGATGACGAGGGGAAAGAGGAGCATGGGTTGCGTCCACTTCTGCGGCCTGGCCAGACAAGCGGCGTTGTGTCCAGCAGCAAGGAGCAGGGGGGCGGGGTTCCGAGGGGAGGAGCATGCATTGGGCAGGGTCTGGAAGTTGACACTCTAGTCCTAGAAGACCTCACAGGGTACAATGGAGGGATTGTTTGAATCCCAGCCTCCACCCAGGGACCCACCCTGGTGTGATCCGAACCAACTAAGAAGCCACCTTGAAGACCAGACGACATCCACTTCTGGCCCTCTAGAGACCCCATGGAAAAGCTGAGCAGTCAGAAGCCCCTGCTGTACAAGGCCAAGGCCCCTGTTTTCTAGAGACTTGCAGGAAGTAAGCCATCTATTCAAACCTCCAGCTGCCTTTCCCCTGACTCTGAGTCGCACACTGTCGTGCTAGGTGACCCTGCTTCTCCTTCCTGGACTCAGCAGGTGTCTCCCAGCACAACAGGACAGGGCTGCTTCCCGTCTCCTTGGGAGGCAGGGGACAGAGAACAAGTTTCCCTTCTTGATGGACGCCCTGTCTTCCACATACTCGAAGGGCATCCGCTGCAAGCGAGGCAAGGCAATAAATAAAACTGTAGATATAAAGCCAAGGACGTATCACCTGGTATGAGCCGGGTCCTCTGAATCATCACCCGCTATGTGTGTAAATCCTTCGTTCCACATCATTCCATTAACCATGGGTGCTTGGTCCAGCAGGGGCCTTCCGGAAGCACAGGAAGCCTGATGAACTTGGGGGCTGTCACCCCATGTCTAAGGCTAAGCCTCTGAGTATTCGAAGAAAGAGGCTGGCACTGGAGGAGATAGCTCAGAGGATACAGGCGCTTGCCACCAAGCTTGATGATCTGTGTTCGATTCCCAGAACCCAAGTAAAGGTGGGAGGAGAGAACTGACTACCGAATGTTGTACTCTGACTTGCACAAGGACAGCCTGGAACACAGGAGGATGGGTCCTGGTATCAATCTTGGGTCTCTACATTTACAGATATACATGTACATGTGCACTCCCCAGCAGACACATGTACACACATACACACATGCAAAAGCACATGCATGCATATATGCCTCCCTACATACACACGCGCACGCACGCGCGCACACACACATAAACATGCAATGGAAAAAGAAAGTGAAGTATCTAGGAGCAATAGCATATGTCTATAATCCCAGCGCCTGAAGTCCTAAAGCAAGAAGGTCAGAGTGAGATCCTGTCTCCAAGCGAAGAGAAAGGAGGAAGGAGAAGGAAAGAAGGCAGAAGACCAGAAGCGCAGTGCTTTGGCGGCCAGCTATTTCATCCATTGTCTCCTTGAGAATTTAGTTGTCATCTTTGCTCCATCTAGGAGATGGACATCGAGTCTCTGAGAGGTGGGCTTGTCTTTCTCCTGCTCGCTTCAAGCATGGAACGTCTCACAATTTGGACCAAATTCTACCCACAGCCCCCTCCCTGGCTCCTGGGACTTCATGACATCTCTGCCAACCCTGTCTAGCCAGGGACTGCGGCTTCATCCCCACAAGCAACAGACCTTGAAATCTTTTGAAAACTAGCAAGTTGAGCTGGCGATGCAGCATTAAAATTAGAATAAGATTGTCTCCACCATGGAGCTCTGGGCTGTTGGCTCTAGTCAGATCTGGTGTCAAGACCTGCTCTGGGAGCTGGGAGACGGCTTGGTTGCTACCCAGACGCAGTGCCTGGGTTTGATCTGAGTTTGATCTCAGGTACCCACATGGGAAAAAAAAAAAAAAGCTGAGCATTGTGACACACTTGTGACCTTAGAGCTGGAAGCAGGACGAGCGAATCGCAGGCTGGTGGCCGGCAAGCGCAACCTTCTTAAGCAAACAATGGCCAATGAGAGGCGCTGTGTTGAAAAACGAGCTGGCTGGCTCCTGACGGAGGACCCCAAAGGTTGACCACTGGCCTCCACATGCATGCGCACCCCATTTAGGCACACACACTCATCTACATCCACAAACAAGCAAGCGCACGTCCATATGCCTCTATGCACACAAAGCACAAAGACCTGCTCTTCTCAGGATCGTATGTCGAACATTGAAAAACCTAGCAGCTCCCTGTCTCTGGCTTCCACTCAGCTGAATGTCTTTCTAGAAAGCCCAGACGCTTCTCCTTCAGAGTTCCCCAGGGTCCAGGGGAAATAGGAAAGGAAATGCGTCACCCCACTATCTCAAGCCCACGGCTTCCCCGGCAGCCACCCAGCATCAGGGACACAATCTCCTCTGTACCATAAACCTACTCAGGCCCATGAGCCCCCCGCGCCCAGACAGGAAGCAGAGCAGCCGCTGTAGGTTCCCATACGCAGTGAGCCGTTTGTGTGAGAGGCCAGTGAACGTTTGGCAAATCTTTGGCTGTAAAAACTATAAAGAATTTGGTTCGTGGCTATACCCTCGCTAGGTATCTGCTCCGAAGGAAAGAGGAAATCTTTGTGATGAACCCGTGCAGTCTTAAAAAAAAAAAAAAAAGACATATAAATGATTAAATTGGTCTAATTTGTGTTCTTAAAGAATGAAAATTTGAAAAATGATCTTTTTTTATGACTGGTGTTACATTTTGAATGGGCAAGCATCCCAGTCACATACTTTCAGCTGGAAAACGCTGGAAAAGGAAACGCTGGAAAGGGATGTTTGCAGCGTAGTAGTAGGAATAAAGTGATGGCCTGTGGAGGTGGCTCAGTGGTTAAAGCTTTTGCCTCACAAACCAAAGGACCTGACTTTGATCCTCAGATCCCACATAAAAATGTTTGGGGGAGGTATTCTGCCTGCAATTCTAACCCGGGAAGGTGGAGCCTGGGAAATGCTAGAGCCAGCGGCTTGCCACCAGTAGCCCTAGCGGCATGCTCTGGGTTTATTGCAGGCCCAGACTTAGAATAAGGTGGGAAAGCCATCAAAGATGATTTTCAGTGTCACTACGGGGCCTGCACAGCACACATTCAATGCACTTGTATACACAAACCCACAGGCACACACATACACCCACCCACGTGCGAACACACACACGCAATAAGTCAATACTGCATGAAAGAAAGAGTGAGGAGAGAGAGGAAGGAAGGAAGGAAGGAAGGAAGAAGGCAAGAAGAAGGAAGGAAGGAAGGAAGGAAGGAAGGAAGGAAGGAAGGAAGGAAAAGGAAGGAAGGAGGAAGGAAGGAGAAGAGAAGGAAAGGAAGAAAGGAAGGAAGGAAGGAAGGAAGGAAAGAAGGAAGGAGAAGAAGGAAGGAAGGAAGGAGAAGGAAGGAAGGAAGGAGAAGGAAGGAAGGAAGAAGGGAAGAAGGAGGAAGGAAGGAAGGAAGGAAGGGAAGGAAGGAAGGAAGAGGAAGGAGAAGGAAGGAAGGAAGGAGAAGGAAGAGGAAGGAAGGAGAAGGAAGGAAGGAAGGAAGGACGGAAGAAGGAAGGAAGGAAGGAAGGAAGGAAGGAAGGAAGGAAGGAAGGAAGGAAGGGAAGGAAGGAAGGAAGGAGAAGGAAGGAAGGAAAGGAAGAAGGAAGAAGGAGAAGGAAGAAGGAAGGAGAAGGAAGGAAGGGAGGAAGGAAGGAAGGAAGGAAGGAAGGAAGGAAGGAAGGAAGGAAGGAAGGAGGAGGAAGGAGAAGGAAGGAAGGAAGGAAGGAAGGAAGGAAAGAAGGAAGGAAGGAAGGAAGGAAGGAGGAAAAGAGGGAGAGGAGGAAGGAAATGAGGGAGGGAGAGGAGGAGGAGGAAGGAGGAAGATGCCCATCATTGGCACAAGGACTGAGATTCTCAGAGTATTTCATGCCAGAGGCCCTGCTTGCCACAGGTCATTTCTCAGATTCGGCGTTCACTTAGGATTGGTTTATCTTCATCATTTTCCCCAAAATGCTTTGAAGTGCCCTGGTGCCCACACGGCCAGCAGGGCACTTGGCATGACTCAATAACTTCTGTGTGGCTGCTCGGGAGGCCCTGGGGACCCGAGACCCTGGGAGTCCCAAGGCCTGATGTGAGGTCCAGCTCTGTTTCTTGCTGGGTCCTCCCAGACAAGTCACTGCTCTTTCAAGTCAAGTCCACATCTGTCAAACACAGAGGGGGAGAACTAGCGCTTACTACCCTGTAACTCTGAGTGTATATTTTTGAGACTCGCAGTAGAGTAGAAGCTTGCATGAGAATGTCAGTCACCATCCTGCTTCCCTCTTGTAGGAAGCCCTGGTAGGAGGAAAAGGAAAAAGAGAGCTGACAGCACCGGCACCCCAACCCTCTTAAGACCCAATGACGCACTTCCCCAGCAGTCTCACCCTGCCTGCCAGACAGAGAGCTAGGAGACCATTTGATTCTGGATGATTGATATCCAGATGAGACCCCCCTACTTCTCTTCTAATTAGCCAACAGCTTTGTTTCCTGCACGAAGGGGCCTTCTGTAGCCCTGATCGGGGGTCCTGCCCAGGAGTGTCTAAACCAGATGCGGAGGCAAAGCACGAGCAAGAGACGTCAACGCCCGGTCAGAGCCAGCTGATGGATGGACACCAGGCAGTCCCGTGCACAGCGGGTCTGTGGAGAAGCCCTTGGGGGTAAATGTCCCCGAGACAGAGCAAAAGGTGACATTTATATCCGGGTCGAGAAAGCTTAAAAACTGAGAAGTGTATAGGTCAATCTATGTATTACCTACAGTAATTGCAAGGATTATGAACAGGAGGGATGGGGTTGGAGGGCCACACCAGAAACAAGAAGAGAAGTGACCATGTTACAGTAGAGAAAATAGGTCTCCATCAAGGACTGCAAGAAAGTAATGTGACACCTGGTTAAGTTCACAATTCGTTCCTGATCATTTACAACTAAGGGGGTATGATCTCACCAGAAGGGGAGGGCATATAGTCCGGCAGATTAAAAAGTAACCATTTTGCACATGGGTGATTGACCCCTCCCATTGCCTAACGCCATATGACCCTGCGATTCCAATTTTGGGTATAAGTATTACATCTACCCTTGAATGTGCTCTTATAATAATGACTCCAGTTTAACAGCTTTCTGTCTCTGGCCAGGAGGTGACATACAGTGCCCATCAGGATGGAGTGAAGGGCATTGCAGGAGCAACAAAACTGCTAAAGAAAATCAACGAACCACAATCCAGAATTTCAGAGACTCTATATCAACCACCTAGAACTAGGCCAGACTAATCTCTCCCCATCCTGAAGCTCAGGGACATTTGCGGAAGAGGGGGCGGTAAGAGTGTAAGAGCAAAAGGATGGGAGGAGCAATGATTTGCAAGATACTCCACACAAGTTAGGGCCGAAGCAATCATAATTGGACTTTGCATGCCCTGCGCAATGTCCAACACACTATTGACCTCACAAAGTCTAGCATCTGCTAAAGGCACCAAGATCCTTGGAGGCAAGGGATTGACAGCCACAGTAGTGTTCCTATGCTTGAGGGGAACACAGGAAGGGGTTCAGGGAAATGCCACTGGGTCCTTGTAAGTCATCAGAGAGGAGGGCCCAGAGGAGAGTCAGGCATGCACAAGGAAGGACTCTGGGAATCGGGGTGACAGGAACGGGGGGTATGGGCGGGAGGGGTGAGGGGAGGGGGAGCAGGGGGTTCGGGGGGGGAGGAGGGAGGGAGGGAACTGGCGTACCTATTAAGTTTGTATGAGCTGAAATAATAATAAAAATGTATTATATAAAAAAAAAAAACCGAGAAGTGCTGAGTGCTCCCAGAAACATGGGGTCGTACAACACATCCCCTCTTCTCATTTCTGAGAAGGGGGGAAAAGGAAATGCATTCGCACGTCCCCCTTTCCGTACACACAGCTTACGGGTCGCTTCTCAGAGGCAGATCATCCGGCTTCTTGCGCGGAGCTGGTCCACACTTGGGTATGTTACACGGCCGTGAGCACATCAGAGTCACCAACAGTATCTACTCCCTACCTACCCCTCTGGCCTTTCGCCCGCCTCTTAGGGTGGGGCCTTCTCTCTCGTCAGCCTAGCAGCAGCAGGAGCCTAGCAGCAGCAGGGCTTTGGACCTGCTTCCTAGTGCAAACACAGCGCCAATGTGTGACTGACTCTGTCCCCAGCTAAATTTGCTCCAACAACCACAAAGTTAAGCGGTTATCCCACGGGGCCCCTTGCTCCTTTCTTATACTCACTGTGAAGATCAAGCAATGCTTCCTGGAGGCTCAGTGAGACAGCTCAGTGAGCCAAGTGCCTACTCACAAAACTGGTGGCGTGGGTTCAAGCCCCAGAAGCCCATGTGGGGGAAGGAGAGAAACGACTTCTGATTTCCACGGCAGGCATGCGAGCATGTCTCCTTTCCCCCTCAAACACATCATCAAATTATTTTCAAAGAAACCATCAGTGGAAATAAGTCCATCTGCTGAGAAACTCCTGTCCAGTTTCTAGTTCAGAATCCCACTGGAGCAGGGGGCGGGGTTTCGGGGGTGATGGAGGGGGTGCCATGGGTGGCCGTCTGACTTTAAAGTCTGTAACAGCAAGGTCGCTGCTACCCAGGTACGCAGCTCTCCCTTTGGCTTCAAACACCGACTTTCCCGCCTGTCTTTGAATAGGCTGTCTTTCTTTCTTCCATTTTTACTGTCTTTCTCCCCAATCCACTGGTCGAGTTATCATTCACACTTCACTTCTAACTTTCATTTGGCGCTGTGTGTTTTCTGTGTGTCTAGAAAGGAAATAGTCCCATGGGAAAAGATAAGTGTCAGACAAGAATGACTAGGGCCCAATCTCTGAGGCCTCCCGCTGCACTCCAAGAACTTTGAAATGAATTGCTTTTCTTCCCCAGAGGAAAATGTGTGATCTCCCTCCTCCCTCCACCCCCAGAGAGAGCTCTCAATGCTTAGCTAAGGAGATAGGAAGAGAACTTCCAACCTCTCTTCACCACGAGTCCTAAGTCTTTGAAAGCCCAAGGAGGATAAAGCAAGATTTTCCTGGAAAGGGCGTAACAAAAATTCAAGACTGCGGCGGAAGGCACGTCGGCCTGCACTTTACAAGGGGGGATCACCTTGGATTTCCATAGGCCATTCTAGAGTGCTTGGGAAGGACTCCCTTTATTCCTAGACCGCCTTTGATGACACACAACCTTTGACCCTGATCAATGCATCTCCTCCCCTGCCACGGAGGCCAGAGCGGCTCTCTCAGCGCCCAGAGGAAGAGCGGGCATGCGGCCCTGACCTCTCCCCCGGCCCTAACCTCACTGATAATTGAGCTCTGCATCCGTGCGCTTAGCAGCAGGCTCGCAGCACAAAGGAACCGGCCCTCCCCGCTCCGTCCTGCCCAAGATGAAACCACAAGCCGAATCTGTTCAGCCAAAGCTAGCATCCGGTAGGTACATGGGGGGGGGCTTTCCATTGCATCCAGGGCCTCCTAGCACCTCCCACGCTCCCAACACGGGCTGTTTGATCCAAAAACATTTGTTCCTCTGGTTGTACTCCTGATGTGAGCGTTTCGTCTCCCTGAAAGATGGTCACACTGAAGGACAGTTTAGAACTTACACACGTGCACATGCATCCACGCACGCACATAGGCACACACACACCACCACCTACACACATCACCACACACACAGACCACATGTCACGCCTCATGCATACATACCCCATGCATATATACCTCATGCACACACATTGTGTGCACAAGCACGCACGTCACTCACATAGCATTCAGCATGCATGACTCACACACAACACACATCCTGTGCACACATACTCCACACACACGCACATTATGTGCATCCTGCACATACACACCATGCATGTACACAGCACACATAATGAGCAAATACCACAGACACCACATATACCTCACATACTCACTGCATGCACTCTACACACAACATACACACATACCTCGCACATCATACCAACACCATAGTTTTTCCTGAAAAACATGTTTCCCAGCTACTTCAAGTATTTAAAGCAAATTAATGAGAATCTAACGTTCTCTCTCTTCACTTCCTTTTCAGTGTTTGCAGAATGCCTTGTTTCGAAATAAGTCATAAATCAACGCTTTCGATGCAGCAGGTTCGCCCTCCTGCTAGAGGGCGCAGATGAATGAGCAGGGCCGCTGCCAACTGCTGTGGATGTGGAAGGCGAGTTTGTGGGCAGTCCATCAGGGCAGCCTGGGGGACCTGCTCCCCACAGGACAGGGCATGGAGAGTCCTGGGCGCCCTCCCTGCCCTGGCAGACCTTTCTGCTGTGGGATGAATAATAATGACTTCATTTGCACGATGGTCCGACCTGAGCCCCCACCCCTACTGAGAGAACAATATTTCGTCCCAAGAAACCCAGGGGCAGGGATCTCCCCAAGGTGACCCACACATTTTTTGCAGGCTCTGCAGCCAGGAATCTTCTGGAACCTGTCGCGGCCTCCACAGGAGCACTTCCAGAATGCAGAAGGAGAGGCGGCTTTTAGAGTACCAAGATAAAGAGGGAACCCCACAAAAACAGAGGCAGGAGAGGTAGACGACCTCAGAGGTCTATGTGGGGTTTTGGGGATGAGCGGGGTCTCATTTGAACCTGCAGGATGTCACGGCTCAGGGGTCCTCTCTGGAAGGAAAATGAGAGGCCAGGTGTATGCCCATATTCAACGTGGGAAACACTCTTCTGTCCTAGAGGAGGCTGAGTCCTATCCTGGGCACTCAGAAGACTACAGTGAAGTAAGACTGGGCGGTCAGCCCTGCAGAAGGCGCCCTCCTCTACTAAGTAGGAGTCATAAAGTACCTTCCCCTGGGGGAATGGACATGTTGTTGACCTCAGTCCTTACAGTGGGTGGTCCCAAGCCCAGAGTGAGCCCTGCATGCTATCTGTGGCTCTATTCCATTCTGGAAACCTCTTCTTGCTCTTTGGACATATGTAAAGTCCCCAAATCTTCCTTCTCCGAGGAGTTTGCTGACCATGGTGGTCTCTTGTAGACAATGGGCTTCCAGTTCTTACTTGACTGGATACCCGAACATGCCACCCCCGGCCATCAAATAGCTAAAGAGTATGTGTTGGCTGCACTGTGTCCCTGGAGGGTGATGGAAATGTGCCTTCTCCCCAGGCCTGCACTACTGGAAGTCACGCTGAGCATCTGAGGGACTGGGCCATCTCCTGAGCTCTGCAAGTATTGAAGGGAAAAGAGCATTATTCTGAAATGCACTTTTCTGAACTGAAAAAAAATTCTCGATGATTAAATCACAGCACAGACGCACTTTGCTTTCATTGATTCGTTTGCTTTGTTTTGCCTTAAATTCTTTCATTTCGTGTGTGTCTGCTTGTTCTTGCATGCATGGGTCCACATGTGAACATGCGTGTCAGCACACGTGTGCATGTATGTAGAGGCCAGAGGTTGATGTCAAAGATCTTCCTGAATTGCTCTCTGCTTTACTAACCAAAAGCAGTGTCTGTCCCTGAACCTGGAGCTCCCTGATTGAGCTAGTCTAGTTTGCTTCAGGGATTCCCTGTTTCTGTCTCCCAAGCGCTGGAATTACAGACAGACGACGCACCTGCCCAGTGTTTATGTGGGTTCTGATTTCTAAGTTCCGGTCCTCAGGCTTGAGCTACAATCACACATCTCCATAGCCATCTCCCCGTTCTGGGTCTTGAATTCTTGGTGAAGGATGGACACATCACCAGTGATCAGGCGCGCTGATAGAGTCTCTACACAGGGATCACAGGCTGTCGCTGTGCCCTGACGAAGATGGTGTTAGCAGGGCGGAGCAGGACCAACTTCAGGTGCCAGTGTTGGGCCTTGGACTGGTGGTGTCAGAAATTTAGAGTCAAGAGGAGAAAGACTTAGTGTTCTTCAAGCACATGGCCTTCCCCTGCTCCAGGGGGCCTTGTGCGACTTCATCCATCACAGCAACTCCTGGGCAGATGAGGGACACACGCGACTCGAGTTCAGTGAAATTCTCGTCCCAGGTTATATGACCAGCAATGGCAGAGCCGGGGTGAACCCTGGCATCTTGGCGGCTGAGCACAAGTCCTGACCACTTTTGCCCAGGTCTTACATCTTCCGTGTGAGACGGCAGAGCCTCACAGGCAAGGAGGAACCGTGGTTGTATCTGCCTGCAGGTGGGAAATGCGCAGAGCCCAAGGTTCTGAGCAGCATGTGCCTCCTGCCTGGCCTCTGTCCCGAGACCCGAAAGGTCAGCTCTGTAGGACGCGGCGGGGCCACGCGCATCTTCATGGAGACACTTCCTGCGTGGTGGGGCACGTCAGGTTACAACAGGGCAAGCAGGATACTGCAGGTGGGTCAAAGGCCTGGCAGAAATGCCAGGCCTGGGAGCGGCAGGACACAGACCTACTTGTCTGTCATAGAGGAAAAAGCCGAGATGGAGAGTCTGGGGGGGCTCTCTCTGGAGGCATCAGAGAGAGTTGCTTCAGGACGGGCACGTGCCGGGCTCCCTTGCGTATCCCAGGCTCCCGCGGACGCTTCCGCTCAGCAGCCCAAGAAAGGACGCCTCGAGTCCCCCAGTGATCTCACGGGCCGCTGACCAGGCTCCCCATCGGTGGTCCTCTTGTTTCCCACATCAGGCTCAGGCCAGTGTCTACAGACGGCGGGCAGGTCTGCAGCAGGCTCTTTCTGATCTCCATGAGTGAGTGACACCTTCCTGGACCCTGGGGACCCAGGAGTCCAACCCTGTTCAGGAATCACTGTTTCAAGCCACTTCTTAGACCTAAATGGGCAAGTAGAGGCCTGGAAATCCTATTAAAGTACAAATTCTGATGCAGCAGGATAAGGCCTAGAATTCTGTCGCTTCCTCTCTCTTCCTCTCGTCTCCCCTCCCCTTCTCTCTTCTACTCCTCTCCTCTCCCCCTCTCTCCCTCTTTCCTCTTCCCCCCTCTCCTCTCTCCCTTCCTCTCATCTTCCATCCCTTCCCCTCTGCTCCCCTCCTCCTCCTTCCTTTCCTCTCTTTCTTTGCCTCATCTCCCGCCATATGCAGCCCTGGAATTCAGATTACAGGCTTGGGCTACCACATCACACCGACATTCTGTAGTTTAAAGAACATCTAGTTAGATCCATACCTCTGGTCCTAGGACCACCCTCCCTGAAAGGTGTCTCTCTGAGGCTTCATTCAGCCCCCCTCCCGCCCAAACATCCCCCTTGCACACACGCGCGGTAGTCAACAATTCAACAGCCACGTGCTGCTGGCCGGACCACGGCTCGGGAGCGTCTGTGGTCCCAGCCCTCTAGTGAACCTTTGGCTCTGCTTTGGAGAGGGGAGCAGCTGGGGGCGGGGCGGGGCGGGCTGGATGGGAGCCGGGCTCCCAGGCAGAGACGCATTACCATGTTTAAGACCTTGGCATAGACCTCCATGTCTGCCAGCTGCCTGCCCTCCCGGCCAGCCTGCACCTAAGACCAAGGACAAGCCAAGGCGGCCTGTGAGTGGGCACATCAAACGCAGGGACGCTGGAGGCTGCGCTGGCAGGAGCTGCCTGCTCCATAAACATTGTCCAGGTTTTTTTTTTTTTTTGGTGTTTTGTTTTGTTTTTTGTTTCTCCTCCTTCTTCTCCTTCTCTCTCTTCAAACAAGCCCTTCTCCACACTGGCCACGTAACCCTCCACAAGGCCTCTCAGTTCTGTTGACACAAAGGCACAAATGGTGTCATTCCAACCCTGAGATAAAACCGGACCCTCCCTCTCCGAGGTGGTGGGCACTTCCTCCCGGGAGGAGCACCAGCCATCAGGAAATTGACCAAGCCAGTCTGAACCTTGCCTAGGGCGGGGCTTGGGGGGTTTGTTGTTTGGAGTGGATTGCTTTCTCCCCAAAGCTCCGCTCGCTCAGCAGATATGTCAGCCAGGCAGACAATGGCCTCTTTCTGCAGACAAGGGTCGGCGTGAGGAATGTCGCAGGAGGGCAGGGCTTGTGGAGGGACAATCGCCCTTTCAGAGCCAGTGGCCGAGTGGGTGCTGCAGGGAGGGTCTCTATGTCCTCCCCCCAGGCAGCCTCCTCAAAGGTACCATTTGTGGGTCCTGCAGTCCCAGAGGGAGGGAAAATAGATGCTTTAGGTCATGTTAGAACTGGGCCGCTTGCTGGCTGTCCCGCCGGCGGCTGCTGGAGAGTGGGTACCTGCTTTGTCAGGCTCCAGAGCCCAGACTTTGTTTAATGAGAAAGCAAACAGCTCCCCCCAGCCACCCCCCACCTCCAGCACCACCCAAAGCAAACCAGACCAGCTCTTCCCCACGCTGCCCCTCCAGCCTGGGCCTCCACCAGCCCGTGCTTGAAAAAGAAAGAGCTTATTCATTGCCAAGGTGGAAACTCTCTCCCAGGGAAATTGTGTAACTGTTTTGTAGTGGGATCGACTATGGTCCTCAAGGTCTTTGAGAAGAAAGGGGGAAAAAAAAAAAAAGGAAAAGAAAAACAGATAAGGGGAACGAGGCTGAGCCAGAACTGCCCTTTGCATTAGATTTGCTCACTGCGGAATGACTCCGGCCAGAGGCCACTGCCCCATTGTCCCATCAGCTGAAGAAAGAGCCTCCCTCTGGCTGGAAAATGAAATGATTGACAAGTCATTCCTCTCGCACGCTGCCTGGCACATTTAATAGATGCTGAGTGAACATAGGTGGAATGAATGAAATATTTGATAATATCCGATTCCCTCTCTCCCTGTACACACACACACACACACACACACACACACACACACACACAAAACAACAACAGCAACAATTTCTTAGCTCTCCTGCCTATGCTGAACACTGCATCTTTTACCATGGTCTATATCTTATCCACAGGCTCAAAATCTTTGGCCATTTCAGTGCCCCCAGGCCTGTTACAGCACCAGGGACTTAGCTTTGCTGTGCCAGCCTCAGGTCTTCATCCAACTGTCCCTGAACCCCCAGATTTATTATAGAGATCTAGTCAGTTGCTTCCCAAGAAACTGACTTCAGCGCTGTCCCAGCGCTTCAGAAACCCTACCATAGAAGCTTACATTTACCTGAAGCAGGGAATGAGTCTGGTTTCCTCCATGCGACCGGGGGTCTTGCACCCACTCCGCCAAGCATCACCAGTGAGTGAGGGGATCTGTCAGCCCTAGGCGATCCAGCATAGTCCCTCCTTCAGCCTCGAAAATTGAACTCGGACAACACTTCAGCCCTTCATCGAGCAACGGCCAGTCACCAGTAGGTGAGTGGCCAACGAATGAACGACACTAAGGCGTCTTCTCACTTGGCTCATTCACATCCCATACAGTGAGCATTCGCTTTCCTACTCATCAGTCAGAAGGACTTTAGGAACGGTCCCATCACCAGCATCCTAAGATTGGGCGCATCGATCCAGGAGGCCCTGGCTGGACCCCCGTTGACCTCTGCCCGGGCTTTCGTGTCCCTTTTTTAGGATGACACGTCACTGATTATATTGCATCCGTTGACATCTGCTTTATCTCCCCCTATTTGTTCTGGGTCTCCCTGAATCTGCAGCTCTCCAAAAGGACAAGGTCTCTAGTCTTACCATCGAATTCCTAGAAAAGGTTTAGTTCAAGAGCGCCTACTGGTGCAAAGTTCTCGGGGTGACCGGGCCCCAAGCCTTCGGCACAGCGGCAGTGATAGAAGGAGCAGCTGCAGCAGCAGCAGCAGCAGCAGTAGCAGCAGCAACAGGCGCAAGCCGTGGGAGTGTTCAGCCGCCCTCAGACCCTGGGGCATGGTGGTCCCATCTGCTTCCCAGTTCTAGGTCAAATCAAGCCGAGAAAGGATCAGGCTGCATCTGACCCGGGATGACTGGAGCATCTGGCTACTTTCTACACCTCCCCCATCCTCAGAAATGAGAGCTCCCACCTCTGCTCTAGTGGTTTCCAGGATCACCGTGAAGTGGGGTGATGTGGGAACTTTCTAAGAAAGGACGTCCCGGCAGAAGTCACAGGACTTCAATCCTAGTGGATTCACATTCACTGGGTGACCTCAGGTCAGTTGCTCAACTACTCTGAGTTCATTTAAGTGGGGTTTTCCAGCGTTGCTTTGCAACATTGTAATAAAGATCATAGGGAATTTGTTGGGCTCTTCAGAACAGTGTCCAGTATGCAGGAGATGCATACCGTTATATTGCTACTGAAGTGACTACTGAAGAGACCCTTTGACATCGCGGAGTCAGATCTGTAGTTTCTGAAATCTCAGTTGACCAAAGAAGGGACAGAGTCACTGGGAAATTTAGTCCTCTGCTGAGATGTTCTTCCCTCCAAAAAGCAGATCACCTCTACTCAAGCTTAGACAAAAGGTGTTAATTCATATCAAAGCCTCCTTATGAATTAGCATAGTTAGATACAGGTGTTAACTGGATGGTCCAGGATTTGAGCTCTAAGTACATTTGAAGAGACTTAGTTAAGGCCCAAGCAAGCCTGGAGAAGACTGTCTAACTGACAGAGGAAACGCAGCCCTTGGTGGGTTGTGTTAGTCCTTGGGCAGGAGAGTAAGATGGAGGGAACCAAGAGAGACCATCGTGAGAGAAAGTAAAGTCCCATGTTCCCCTATGAGCCGTTTGGTCATGGCTTATCGGCAACAGTGCAGAATAACCACATGACTCTTTCGCTAACCTAAGTAAACCCTATTAACAGATGAACGTTTGTCTGTCTTTTGCCTTAAAGTTCACGATAGAAGCGATAATCGGACAAAAGCTGATTTCAAAATGTGCAAGAACAGTCCAGGGCACCTCAACACGGGACCACTGGGAGGTCACAGTTGTGTCTCAGTGATTTTCATTCCCAGGAAAGTATCACTTCCTCTTGGTGCAAAGAAACTAGCTGTTTCTTCATGACGCAAAACCTACACTCCGTAGTGTTCCGTACCCTCCAAACCTGCAGGCATATTTGAACAATCCGCTCCTTTCCCGTAGTCCCCACCTCTTGGACTTGCTGTGTGGACACATTTCTTGCTGACCTTTTCCTGTCTTTCTTTCCCTACAAGCTCAGCGTCCATAGTGATTGCCGCTTTGATGAACAACTTGACCTCGTATTAAAACAAAATGACTAGATTTATATCCCTGTCATAGTGAGATACAGATGTCAACTTCACCGTTGAGGGTTTAAGCTCTGGCCAGATTTTTGTAAATAATCAGTAGTTGAGTTAGTTCCCAAGCCATTCTTCAGGGGCTCGTGCAGTAGATGGGAAAGGTCTAATCCATGATGGGTGGGACTAGGCTGTGAGCCGGTGTGAATAGGATGGAGGGAGCTGGTTAAGGAAGTTGGCATCCTTTTGAATACTTGGCCAGACATGCCGGTCTGGTCCCTCTCTCAGCAGTGCTGTGGAGAAGGTGTGACCAGGTCTCGTAGCCCTTGATGTTGATATGTGATCTCCTGCCAAACTGGCTAATGAACTGTAACCAGAGAAAATAAAACACGTTCGGTTGTGGATTTATCAGCAACCATGCAGAGAAACCGTAGCACATATGAAGACAAGACTGAGTTTCAAAGCTCTGATTCTTTAAGAAATCCTCAAGTGGTTCTCCCTCCCCCACTCCACAGTAGCCCTGAATTAGCTATTCATGGGCAATCTTTCTGGAATGACATATGGTTCTTTCTCTCCTGTGCGGAAGAGCTCACCGATGGGCTCCCGCTTGGGAAGATGCTTCTTGAAGTGCAAGGGAGCCCCAGCATCGCCTGCGGGTGCATCCAGCCGTGCTCTGAGTTCTTCAAAGCCGGTTGGGAGGAAAACTGGAGCTACCCTAGGTCAACCCTCAAGCCAGGACTGGGAATCATCACCGCCATTCCCGTCTTTTCTCAATTAGTCTTTTGAAGCACTTCCTTTTGTCCCTCGCTAATTGCTGGGTAATTGCCCACTTTGGAACTCTTACCAAGTGGGTAGGTATTTGAGAACCATGATGACCTATGGCCTTTGACCCAAGGTGATCTTTACTGGGAGAGCCCATGAAAGATTGATTTGAGCAGCCCCGAGTTAGACAAACAAGCCATTCAAATAAATTTCAAATCTGGAGGCAAATCAGGTGAAAAATGTGAGCAACCTTTGTGACCTGGAATTTCCTGTCCCCGGTGCCAGGCGGCAGGACAATATTCTCCCGAGCAAGGAATGATGGGATATCTCTGTGTCTACCCCCTGGGCAAGCAGAAAGAGGCACCATCCATGGGCAAGCGGGACAAATTTTCACAACGTTTTGGAGAAGTTCCCCTTTGTTCTGGGGGTGGGGTTATGTCTTTCGGACCGGATCTCAACTATGTAGCTCAGGCTAGCCCCAACTCCGTATAATTCTTTTGCATCAGCTTAAAGTCACCATGCTGAACTATACAACTGTCACGACTTCCGTTGGACGGAAGGATGGAGAAGGACGGAGGAGGGAGGGGGGACCGGGGGTTCGGGATGTTCCGAACGAGCTTGAAAAAGGGAGGGAAGGAGGACTTGCCCTTTTTCTTTATTGGTCTTTCTTTCTTTCGTTCTTTCTTTCTTTCGTTCGTTCTTTAGTTCTTCTCTCTCTCCCTTCCTTCCTTCCTTCCTTCCTTCCTTCCTTCCTTCCTTCCTTCCTTCCTTCCTTCCTCCTTCCTTCCTTCCTCCCTCCCTCCTTCCCTCCCTCCCTCCCTCCCTCCCTTCCTTCCTTCCTTCCTTTCATTCCTCCACAGATGCAAGGAAGGCAGGGACTGTTCAGCAGCAATCCACATAGGTATGAACCCTGGGAACTGACAGTGCACGGCAGCTGGGGACCGGGCTCACCTTCTGCTGCCCTTGTGTGGCTGGCACAGGAATCCGGTCTGGGGAAGACTTCCTGTATCAGAACTGCACTGCTTTATCTCAGTTATTGCTCGAATTTCCCATCATCAGTGCACAGATGCTCATGGGCCCGAGATCAAGAGCTGCCGTACCAAAAGCACGAGACCACTCCAGGGAGAACCTGGTGGGGGCAGCTGGGGGCAGAGGCAGGAGGGCAGAGGCATTGGAATGGCATGTCCTGGCATGGAGGAGCCCAGCCCGGAACCCACCAACCCCATCACTGCTGCCTACTGTTCTCAAGCCTACCACCCAAGGAGTTAGGGCAAGGTGAGAGGGCAGGAAGGTTTAAGAGACACACATGCGTGTGCGTGCGCACACACACACACACACACACACACACACATACACACACCCACACACATGCACATATGCATGCAAAAAAATTCAGAATGGAACACATTGTTTTATAAGATAATTTGGAATAATTAGAGCAAAAACAATAAAAGGGAGACAGGGTTTTGTAAATGGCTTAGTGGTTAAATCACTTGCTGCGTAAGCAAAAAGACCAGAGTTCGGAGCCTCAGAATCCACACAAACGCCAGGGGAAGGAGAGGTGTGGCATGCATGGAGACCCACCTGTAATTCCAGCCCCAGAAGGTGGAGCTTGGGAATCTTCAGAACACCTGGCTATCTAGATAGATGAGCTATGGGTTTAATTAGAGAGCCAGAGGATCCCCCTTAGGCCTCCCACACTCCATTTACACACTCACTTATAGTACACCCCTACACACACGCACAACCATCCACATGCTAATACACACATACATATGAAAATAGAAAAAGGAGAGAGAGCAAAAAGTACTAGGAATCAACCCATTATTGCCAAGCATGGTGACACATCTGTGATCCCAACATTTGGGAAGTAGAAGCAAGAGAATTGGGACTACAAGGTTATCCTCTGCTACAGAGAGTGTTTGAGGCCCACCTGGGCAACGTGAGACCCTATCTCAGAAATAAAGAGATAAATAAATGACACAAACCAATAATCCTATGATGAATATTCAGTGCAAGGACCCTAAGTTCAATCCACAGTACCAAGAACACAGATCGGTTATCTCTGGTCCTTATCCACATTCACTTACACATCATGGGTTGATTTTGAGTTTGCAAGTGTGCCTACTGGCCGAAACATATTCTAACCCACCCTAAAGTTGCTTCTTCTTTCTGCACCGACAGGGTCATACACAGATATGTACAAAGTGGTAGAAAATCAAGTTGCTCCTGCGCACATTCCCCCTGGGTCCCTGCTTGGGTTCACTCTCGAATTGTACACAAATGTCCCTCTCGCACCAATTGTTCTACCTTAGACTCAAAGATGAAAAGTATCTCAGCAATGTGTGTGCGTGCATGAGTGTGTGTGTGTGTGTGTGTGTGAGAGAGAGAGAGAGAGAGAGAGAGAGAGTTTATTCTGTTCTACATCCCAGAACTCTCTCATTATGATGCAGAGCTGTTCATTTGTTGAGTGAATGAATGATTTGTGTCTCAGCAGAAGTGTTCAGAGACTGCCAGTCCAGAGCAGAGACACTCAGCGGCAGTGTTCAACAAATGTGTTAGTAGTATCGGATGTAGCTGGCGCTGTATATGGATCCTGACTTGTACCGCAATGTTCATTTCTGGCTGTCTTCCCGTGCAAGTCTTACAGGCTCATTTTGCCAAGGACCTATGTAATGGTTACTCTTAACTATTGCTGTGAGAGAGCACCCAAAGTCAAGCAATGTAAGGGAGAAAGGGAGATTTATTCAGCTTACGGTTCCAGAGGGGAGATACATTTTCTCATGGCAGAAGCCACACGGTTGGTTGGCCAAAGCCAGAGGAGGCTGAGTCCTCAGACATCTTGGAGGCTGAGAGCTGCAGACTGCTTGCTGCAAAGGCTGACTTCTCCCAGAGGTAGGGTGGGACTCATCCACCTCAAGGCCCACCCCTTGTGACCGCCTTCCTCCAGCAAGGCTCCACCTCTCAAGGTGCCATGACCTTGCCAAACACATAGACTGTGGGGGACACATTTCAAACCATGACAACCTACTAAGTCATCCTTGGAGACACAGAGCTGACTAGAGTCACACCATGATTCTAGCTCCGTCCCTGCAGATTCCGGGTGTCCTTCTCTCTCCCCCACACCAGCCGGTGGCCATCTGTGGTCGGGCCCAGCTGCACAGCCCCTGTGATCACCAGATCAGAGTGAACCAGATCTCCAGGTTCTCGCTAAGCCCGCTGGGACACATAATCCCCAGGGCTCCCCTTTCTCCCCACAGGTGCACCTGTCTGCGCCTTGGCAGTCTCTGTCCTCTGGTGCTGGGCTCTGTCCTTGTGGAAGGTAATTGGCAGGCATTGGTCCTTCCGGGTCTGCTCCCAGGACACCCGAAACTCACACCTCACCTGACCGTGGTGTGGGAAGGGGAACAGCAGTGGAGAGGGCGGAAGTGGCTGCTGATGCCGGAAGTGATCAAGGTGGGCTTTCAAGCTGTCTTGCGAGGTGAATGGATTTGGGCTAGCGTGAGGGTGGGGCAACTTCAGGCACGTTCTGCACATTATAAAAAAAGACATGACGACCACCTCCCCAGCTCTGTCACCTCTTCTTCCAAAGTAAGAAGAAAACGCTGCATCCCAGACCTGAGTTCTGCCCCCTAGCATCCATGTTCAACCCAAGTATGACCAGTGCGCTGCAATCCCAGCACAGAAGCAAGCCAGGGAGACCCCAGGGTTCCTCTGATTCGGTGAGAGACCGTGTCTCAAACTGTAAGGTGGGAAGCAGTTGAAGAGACACCCATCCAGCTGTCTCTGGCTGCCACGAGCACACTCAGAAGAACAGGCACACACACGCACGCACGCACGCACGCACGCACGCACACACACGCACACACACGCACGCACATACACACCACACACGCACGCACGCACACACACACGCACACATACACACATGCACACACAAACACACACGCGCACACACGCACACATACACACATGCATGCGCGCGCACACACATACACACACGCACACACACATACACACACATACACACACGCACGCACACATACACACATGCACACACGCACATACACACACATACACACATGCACACACGCACGCACGCGCACACACGTACACACACATACATACGCGCATGCACACAAACGCACACACACATACGCACACACATACACACGCACATACACGCAAACACACACATACACACACACATACACACACACACACACACACACACACACACACACACCTCTGCCCTCAACACACAATCCCAGAGTGCCCTCCGAGTTTCTCAACTCTCCTATGCCAGCCGCCCCCAGGGGAGTCCAGGAGAACACCAGGCGAGGACTGGGGTGCGTGTCCCTTGCCAAGCAGCCCTGGTCTGCCACTGATGCTTGAGACGCCTGGAGGGCAGGTGGGCGGCTCTCTAACCACCACACCTGCCACCTCAGCTGCCACCTGGGCACCAAGACAATGCCAAGGAAGCCCTTCTTCATGAGCTGCTGAGATTTGGATTTGGGCTTCTGTGTGTGACACAGCAGGACCTCAGCAACCCGTGTGCGTGGAGGGATGTGAGGACAGGGGATGGGGGTGATTCTCCCCTAGCACCCTGCTAAGTAGCAATCTCTGTCTGTGAGATGAATGTGGTCGCTCAGCTGGTGACACTGCTCGCTCTCTCTGTATCTGTCTGTCTCTCTCTGTGTCTCTCTGTGTCTCTCTTTGCTTCTGTGTCTCTGTGTGTCTCTGTGTGTGTCTCTCTCCATCTCTCTGTCTCTCTCTCTGTCTCTCTCTCATGAATATTCACAGGTCACAACCTGCTGGCTACATCCAAACTGGAACCTGCTCTTTGTTACACACACTGACCTTAAAGAGACATGGCAGCAAACATGAGAAAGTGAGGTAGCAAAGTACAAACTGATAAGTTATTGCTAAGCTTAAATTGAGATGGAAACTACGGAGCTCCTGGAGACACCCCCCCATCCTCGCACCCCCCCACCCCTCCCCTCCCCACCCCCGGCCTGCACCTGCTCTGGTAAGAGTCAAGAACACGGTGCCTCTGCAGTTAGCTGCCCCGCTCACACTTAGTAACCTTCGCGTTTACTTCTGGAAAGTCCGCTTCGCTTCGCTTGCTCCATCTCTGCCCTGCTTTAGTAGGAAAGGAAAGTACAAGCTAAACCCGGGGTGGAGTCCTCGGAGCGTGGTCTCAGCTCCAGACTGCAGGTGAATAAAGCTCCGCCCTGCCACCCTAATTAACGTCTGAGAAATTAGTCCCGAGTAGCTCCTGCCACCAAACCTCTTCCTCGGCTGGGCTGTCTTGAGGTGTAAACTGGAGGCTGAGGAGGCCAGATCTCAGCCACAGAGCCAGAGCCCAGCTTGCTGCCAACCTGCTCATCAGTGAGGCTCCAACCTGACACTCCATCTGCATATGTGGCTCCAGCCATGTTAGCCTCTCGGTGGCCCAGCTTTGGAACTGAAGGGCTGGGACAGGGTCACAGGACGACTCTCCGTAAGTGTCAGTGTGTTTGAACTCCATTAGGCAGCAAGTCAGGGTGATGGCTTCTTTGCGTCTATATCAAAAGGTGACGTCTACACACTCACTTGGGATTTACCCATAGGCACGAGGAAGCAACACAGACTCCACACCCCTGTCCCAAGCACATGCGAAGAAGACCGGTGTCCACCCATCAGAGACAGTTACGGAGTTCGCACGTCTTGGGCTCAGCCTTCCTCGAGTCCTGCACAACGCCTGCCCTTAGAGGCACTGCCTGACACAGCAGATGTCCTATGTGCACGTGAGAAGAGGAAGGAGAGGACTCGATTCCCTGGGCAAACTCAGTGTGGCTCTACCAGGGCCCGGCTTGGCCAACCGTGTGCCGAGGTCAGAAGTGAGCATGTGCGAAGAGAGCAATGAGATGCAATTTGCAGACAGGATTCCAGGAACCTTTGCGGCTAGCAGCAAAGCTGGTGCAGATCTCCTCCGGGGAGGGTGGGAGGCCAGTCGGCACCCCGGTGAACCCCTAGATGAGTTAGTGATGTGGTGACGTCGCTTCTCAGGGAGGAAAGAGGACCCAGGAGCGAGGCCGAGGAGGGGGCCGAAGTCCTCAGAATGTACCGCTGTCTCCTCCCTCTTGTGTGGCTGGCAGAGGGAGATTAATGGCAACCAACAATGAAGCTCCAACTTTCTAATGAACTTGGTAGAGTGCGCCTTCTATTTTTAACTGGCCCAATTTCTCCCTCACATCACATGACTCTGAGAGAAAGGAGAAAGAGAGCCATACTTCCTATTTCAGTAAGGTGATGAACTTCGCACCAAATATATATTTCCTCTTTCATTTGAAATTTGCTAAGTAACCCTGGAGAAAAAGGCTTTTTGCTAACACTCCTGACTCTATTTAAAGAAACAACAACAAAAAATCTACACGTGACCTTATTGAAGCCACACACAATATCCTGAGATACAGATGCTGATTTGGCAAATATGTAAACCTTTTGTGTCTAGGTTAGTTGGAGCCTGTTGGGTTCATTTGCATTTTTGGAGTTTGCATACCATCTTATCTTTTATGGGTGAGTGACAGGGAAGGTTGAGATGGTCCAGGGGTTAAGACTCTGCCTTTCAAGCAGAGGGCCCTGAGTTCAGATCCCAGGCCCTACGTTAAGAAACAAACAAAAAACTCGAGGTGGAAATGGTGGCGACCTATACTCCCGATCCTGATGGGTGGAGCCTGGGAAATTCCAGAGCAAAGCAAAAAGGAGGTAGAAGCAATCCAGGATGATTTCTGAAGTCACCCTTGGTCCTCCACAAGGACACACAGTGCTCGCTCTCTCTCTTTCTCTCTCTCTCTCACACACACACAAATAAATAAATAAATAAATAAATAAATAAATAAATAAATAAATAAATAAATAAATAAATAAATAAATCCTGTTGACCAGAACTTGGAATCAAGTGTCCTTGGCCGTTTTGTACCGCAGCGGAATGGCCCAGCAGGTCTCTTACTATTTATAGGGTTCAAGTTCCCCTTTATGTGGCATATTTCCCAAGCTCCACTGTGTGGAATCTTCCAGGACCTTCACCAATGCCTTTCAAGGCAGATGTAACCCCGTGTGTGTGTGTGTGTGTGTGTGTGTGTGTGTGTGTGTGTGTGTGTGTGCGTGCAGGCATGTTTGCATGTGCACATGCAGGTATGAGCTTGTGTTTGCCTGACCATGTGAAGGTCTGGCACTGGTTTTAGAAACCATCCTCCATTGCTCGTCTCTCACACTCTTTTGTAGCCAGGTCTCTAAATAAACTCAGCGCTCCCGGAGGGGGCCAGTCTTTATCAGTCAGCTTGCTCTGGGATTCCTAATCTCTGCCTTCTGAGACCGAAATAACAGGCAGGCTATCCAGCCAGCATAGTTATGTGGCTTCTGGAGGGTTCGAACTCTGGTCCTTTTGTTTGTGCTACAAATGCTTTAAGCACCGAACCATGTTCCCAGCCCAACATGTAACTTAAAGCTCACTGTCCCTGAGTGGAAGAACGCCAAAGTAATACCTTCAATCTCATGAAAGGATTTTATATCCAAACACAGAGCTACTTACGTATTCGTGCTTACTACTGTTCTATTCACAACAGCCAGGAAATGGAATCAGCCTAGATGCCCATCAACAGAGGACTGGATAATGAAAATGTGGCACATGCACACAATGGGATTTTATTCAGCAGGAAAGAAAGAGGAAATTTGCAGAAAAATGGATGGAACTGGAAATTATTATATTACGTGAAGTAACCCAGGCTCAGACAGATAAGGCACATTCTCTACCATTTGTGGATCCCAGCTTTGGCTTTATATTCCTGCATGCATGGGAGGAAGGGGTGGGTCTGAGGTCATGCAACGAGAAAGGGAGCCGTGAGAGGGAGAGAGGCTTAAGTAAGGAGGTTGGGAGGATAACATAAAGGATGAACATGAAAGTAGATGTGGTGGAAGGGAACAAGGAGGTGTGGGGTGGGAGGGAGTAGGGGACCAAAACAAAGCATTATGAGAAAACCATGAAGAAACCTGTTGTTTTGCAAGTTGATTAAAAAATAAATAAAGTTCCTAGATGGGGCAAAGCTAGTCTAGCAGCCAGGAGACGGGTTTTGTAACTGTCCTAAAACCGGGAACTTGGATGAGCCAGTTGGGAAGTGAGAGCCCTTGGGAAACTAACTGTACCTTTAACCTGAAGGATCAGCAAAGCTTCCCAAGACTCCCTGCAAACTCCAGGGGTGTGGAGAGGCGTCGTGTCTGGGAGCAACGCTGGACAGCCAGAGAGCTGCGAAGCCTGAGGTCTTCCACGGCTCCCAGGTTGCCCTGTGCCACGTCCGTCCTTGTGCAGCTCGGCTTCCCATGGCCACAGAGTAGAAATCGACATGCAACAGCCAGGCAGTGCTGTCAATCAGAACTTAAGATCTCAGAAGGTGTGGCCTGCCCAGTGGGTTCACAGGGCCTGCTAGATGTCATGATTCAAAAGTGAATAAATGGGGCTGGGGATAGTTTAGGGAGTAAAAGATGGGGGGCGGGGAGCGTGAACAAGGAGAATCGCCTGGAAGCTTGTGAAATCAGTCAATGTGGAAAACAGAGAGAACCCACCACAAAGAGGCAAAAGGCAAGAACTGACTCCAGAAAATTGTTCTCAAATCTCTATATGTGAACTGTAACCTGCACACTGCTGTTTATCCCCACACACATACATACGTAGTAAACAGAGATAAAATTAATTCTTCTATTTTAAAAACTGAATAAAAGAAAATTGGACATGGTAGTTCACACCTGAAATCCCAGGACTTGAGAAAGTCGAGGCAGAGGATAATGGTGAGTTTGAGTCTAACCTGGAATAATACACAGCAAGTGCAAGCCAGACCGGGATAGTGTGAGACTCTGAAAATAAAAGGAGAGAAAGATGGAAGAGGGTGAGAGAGAAGCAAGGAATGGAGGGAAGGAAAGAAAAGGATATAAAAAAGAAATAAGAGGAACTTTTCTTTCTTTCAACTTAAGGATTTTATCTTTTCTAACTTTATTTATTTTCATTGTGTGTGTGTGTGCGTGTGTATGTGTGTCAGAGGGCACTGTATGTCCCTGTGGAGGACCAAGGGTGACTTTGGGAATCATCCTGGAGCGCTTCTACCTCCTTTTTGCTTTGTTCTGGGATTTCCTAGGCTCCACCCACCAGGCTGGAAGTGCAGACCTGGCCATTTCAGCCAGGTGTTTTTACCTGGGACCTGGAATCCAAACTCAGGACCTTCTGCTTTTGAAGCAGAATCTTTATCCCTGAGCCATTTCTCCAGCCTTATTTTATCATTTTTAGGTGATAAAAGCTCAGTAAGTTTTTGCCTATAACTACTTAATAATAATAAAATCATAATAACAATAGATAATAAATAAAACCATGATTGCTTCTCAGCCTTCTGACTAATATTTTGGCTAATATTAAATGTAAAAAAACCCAAAACTTGATATTATTTTTGGTATAGAGATATTATAAATCAAAAAAAAAAAAACAAAAAACAAAATAGAAAGACTTGAAGTTGAAGTCCACAGCCCCAAGGGGTCTTTCAATCACCTGTTCTCAAAACAAGATGATAACAAATGTTAATATTGTAGCAAGTTGTATTTGTGTGTGTGTGTGTGTGTGTGTGCGTGTGTGTGTGGTGTGTGTATAAAGACATAATAAAAAATTCTGGCCCCAGATGCTTCAAAAGCCTTGTTTCTCCTGTTATCAAAGGATTAGACTTAGAACAGTTGTAGCTGAGTGGAAACTACTTGCTTGGCCTGTGCAAGGAAGGAGAGTGTAAGGAAGAAGGAGTGTGCAAGGAAGATCCTGACTTCTATGGGATCCCAGCACCGAGAGGAGGAGTGGGAATGGGGGGGGCTGTGTTTCATTTTCCTGCCCTTTAAGCAAGAGCCGGGGGCCACAACTCACTTCTTTTTTTAAATTTATTCAATTGTATGTGTGTGCATGTGTGTGCGTGTGTGTACGTATGTGTGTGTATGTATGTGTGTGAGTGTAGAACTACGGATGAATTCGGGAACCACCATGGACGCCTCCACCTCCTCCTTGTTTACTCTGCCCCGGGACTCACAGGCTTCTCCTACTAGGACCAGAAACGCAGCCCCCCCCCCCCCCCGGCTTCTGCCTGGCTTCTATACGGAGTCTAGGATCCGAACTCAGGACCTTCTGCCTGCAAGGCAGAGGCTTAACCCCTGCCCCACAACTCCAGCCCCCACAACTCACTTCTTATGAAAAGTTACCTAACACGATGTGCCGGTCAAGTGACTGCCCTGGCCATGTGAGCGGGGGGGTCAATGGCCCCCTGTTTCCCTCTGGGGAACTCTCCCTGGGAGCCCACCAGACAGTGATGAAGCCCATCTGGTCCATGTGAGGAACCGAGCCCACCAGCCAACAGAGAACATCACCAACCACCAGGCCTGGGGCCAAGCAAGTGTTAGGATGACTCCAGTCCCAACCTTCGATTCTTAACCGCGTAGTTCTGGACCTCTGGGGCAGACTCAAAACACTCGCCTTCTGAGCCTCTAGAGATGGGTCACGTCCTTATCCAACACGTATTTACTTTGTTAGCTCGAATAAGCCGAACCTCAACTTCCTCCTCCTCAATTGAGATGTCATGGAGCTGAGAGACAAATGCTTGATTAGCACAAAGCATGAGACACAGTAGATGCTTGATCCAGTGTAACACAAGCCCATACAGCCTTCAGACGGCCTGCGAGTGCTTTCTTCTGTGTGCCTGTCTGGAAGGTCCAGCTCCAATGTCCTTCCCTAGAAAGGGACAGAAAGGAGACAGCCCCGCCTCCCTCAGCAGCCTCAAACACCTTCCATCCTAACGTCTCAGGCTCCCTCTGATCCTTGCCCACACCCCCCAAGGATCTCTTGGAGGATTTAGGGGTTTAGGGTTCTGACTCTGGACATCTTGAAAGTCTTGCCACATGGTAACTTCTCTTAGAATCCGATTCGCTGCTTCTGCCAATGCAGCCCTCAGATAAGATGCTGAAAGTCAGACGTTTGGCTCAGGAGCAAAGGGCTCCATCTGAAATCATACATGCCCCACCCCCATGGTGGTGGTCCACATACGCCCCCTTCCCATCTCTCCGGGGTGCGACCGCACACTGCACAAACACGAGCTGAAGGGGAAGGTCCAATTATTCCGCGGAGATTTAGCTACTGTGTTGACAAAACTCAGCATTAATTCCCAGAAAGCATTCAGGCCCTCGGGGTGGGGGTGGGGTGGAGTAGTGGGGGGGAGATCGGGAGAGCTGGCTGCGTAACTGGGTGAGAGTCGGCCTCTTTTCAGCCGCGTCTGACCTAGTTTAATGAAATCAGGTCATCTGTGAGCTCTTCATTACCCTCAGACTAAACAGGACCCAACCGAGCAGCCGAGGTCCCTGGATTTTCCGAATCCTGCTCCTTCGCTTTGTGACATTTGGATGTTGGGTCTTAATGCGGGCTGACTTAGTGGCCTGGCCCTTGCCAGAAGTAGTAAACAGGCCGGGCAGGGCCGTGGCAGGAAGGTAAACAAGAGAACTGGGTTTTCAAAGCACGTGCACACAAAGGCTGGGCAAACACCCCGGGTCCTCAGCCGGTCCTCAGGGACCCCTGCAGACAAAAGGAGGCTCCAGTGTGTGTGACCATCACTGCTGATGGATGGTCGAGCCCACCTATTATCCCCGCTGCCTTCTCCGACAGAACTCGCTGCTTCAGCAGATCTTGGGAGCAGGAGGTGGAGCTGGAGAAAAAATGAAATTGTCAATTTGGGGATGGCAGAGAATTCCAGGGCAAATTGCTCGCCGGCACAATTGCGGGGGACAGAGACAGTCACCCATCTCAAGACTGTCCTCTGGGCGGCTGATGACTTTATTTGACCCATGCCTATTGTCGGGAAGCCAAGGCCTATAGTGGGGGGGCATGAAGGGGAGGGAGGAAGGGACCAGAAACGAGCCTCCTTTTCTCCAGGGAATTAATATTTGCAGAAGTATATGATACGTGTGACTGCCCAGGTCCTCAGAAAGAGCAAGTCACGCTCTATCAGCCACGAAGACAGCGGATATGTTTGTAGGTGCAGAGACGGCCACAGGCTCTGTGTTCAAGTGTTGGAGTATTGTTGCTGGTGTTTGTTTTTCTTTTCCTTTCCACTTGTTTCAGGGGGAGGGGTGTTTTGGTTTTAACACTAGGTCTTAAAGGGCTTTTCTGGTGGCCTGGAATTTGCTATGTAGCCCAATCTGGTCCTGTGAGCGCATCGCGACTTTTGAAGGCAGGCCCCAAACAATCATCGCTTTTGCTCAGAAGGTCATTTTAAATGTCCTGTAGCAGAGCCAAAGCCAAGTTTCAGCTACGATAAGATGAAAAGGAACAGCTCCAAGATACAGACGCTGTCCTAGAGTAGGAAAAAAGGGTTAAGTCCTTTCTAGAAAGTTCTGATCCTCATCTGTCAAGCTGGAGGGTATAGATGCTGACGTCAGTAGTTAAGTTTCATGGACACTTTAAAGTTATATATCATAGCTCTAGGCTTTAGCTTTTTTATTCTTTGACAAATTACTCCTTTCAACAAACAATGTAGCAAAAATACAAAATGTGATAGAAAGACCACAAGGTAACCTTAAGCAAACTTGAAAAGAATATATTTTTAAAATAGCAATATGATGGGAAATCGGAACTGAAGATAAAATGTCAAGATCAGTCTAGACTGTCCAACATCTGGCTGATATTAATTACATATAAAAATGCAAATATTATTGATTTAACCTCAAATTACAGAATAACTCTATTGAGAGGATGGAAAGAGAGGAAGTGGCAGGTGAACCTACAAAAGATGTTGGATCCACAGTTGTACAAAGTAACTGGAAGTTCAGATACCCCTTGGCGTGCGTATAAGGGTGCGTGTGCGTTTGTGTGTGTGTGTGTGTGTGTGTGTGTGTGTGTGTGTGTGAATATAGACATGAGACTGCCACAGCTCTTGTGTGGAGGTCAGAGGACACCACCACGCGTCGATCTTTGCCTTTTACTTAGTTGAAACAGGGTCTCTCTGTTGTTCACTGCCTTGTCCAATAGGTGGGCTGGCCCACTAGCTTCTAGGGGCTCTCTGAACTCTGCCTTCCATCCTTCCTTAGGATCTTTGGTATTACAAATGTGTGCTAGAGTTCATGGCTTCGAGTGGACTCTAGGGATTCGAACTCAGGTCCTTGTGTTTGTGCAGCAAATACTTCATCCATTCATCCATCTCTCCAGCTTGCTTGTTTGTGGTTGAACACAAGATTTCAAGTGTTCCAGGCTAGTCTCAAACTCATGATACACGGATGGACTTAAACTCCTGATCCTCTTCTCTCTGCCTCCCAAGCTCTGGGATTACAGGCATGTGGCTCTGTGCCAAGCTACAGAGATTCTTCTCTACACTGTGACTACGTGAACTCTCACACTGGGATGAGCTGCCCTGAGAATCGGTAACATGGGTTAATCGACCCAAGCTGCGTGGACCCACAGACGATACGCACAATGCCCAGCATTAAGAAAATTCAAAATCGCAATACAAACCAAAATCAATTAATTGTATCAACTAATAAAATGCTATATATAGACTTCATGGCACAGACTTGTAATCCCACCTATGGGTGGCTAAGGCAGGAGGCTCACAAGTTCAAATCCTGACACGTTAAAGCTATAAAGTTGAACTCAAGTCCAGCCTGGACAACTTAACAAGCTTCTAACCAAAGGGGGGGCATGTGTGGCAGGAGAGCTGGCATGTAGCTGAGTGGTAGTAGCTACAATCTACAAAGCCTGTAGGTTCAACCCTGGCACCCAGACGCCCATAGAAATGACCCATGCATACTTGTGATCACAGTACTAGAGACGGGCGGGTGAACTGTGGCTTCTCAGGCAGCCTGGGTTACACGGTGAGACCTTATCTCCAGAAAGTTCACCATAGCACACAAGCACGGAACTCAGTTGCCAGTAAGTAACGCAAGAGCTGACATCAGATCCGTTGCCTCTACGGAGTAAAAAGCGGGAGGCGATGGATAGGGCACAGGATTTGTTGTGAATGATACTGAATCAGAAAATACAAATGCCATTTCTATATACACACACAGATACATTGGCATGTGATCTCTGACTCACTTTGAAGTCAGCGAAAGTGCGTGCGTAAATAAGTAATGAAACACGCACCCTTACATGATTATCTCAGAGGCCTCCACAGAGGGTCTGAGACCCTGGTAAAGACGTGATCTCTCTTTGATGACTGGGAAAGTTCTGGAGGAGCTGGCCTTGGCCCAAGGTCACCTTTGTCAACATCCTTCCTTATTCTCCCCCGACTTTTGATCTTGTGAGAAATGATTCTTAGTTGGCCCCTGGTTTCTCATGGCTCAAAGCAAAACCCTTTGGGGGCTCTGCTGCGGTCGCTGAGAAGCGCGGGGCTTTCCTCTGGCTGTCCAGCGCGGAGGACTCTGGGGTGTTACAGAACATCCGGGGAAAGGAACTTGGGGAGGGGGGTGGGAAGTGTAGTCCTCAGGGCAGGGAATCCAAGTGGGGGGCGCCACCCCAGGGGATCCAGAAGCTACGTGTCTCCATGGGCAGAGTTCAGCCAAGCTATGAGAAGTACTCATAGTACTGGAGAGAGGGGTCAAGGTTAGAGTCTTTGCCTCACAAGAAAGGCCTGAGTTCAGGTCCCAAGATCCCACGTAAAACAAACAAACAAACAAAACGAGGTGAAAAGCAATCTAGGATCATTCCTTATGTCATCCTTGGGTCTCCACAGGTACACACACACACACACACACACACGCATACAGGTGTCTACCCAGAGGGAAAAAAAACTGGACTACTATAAATGGCCTTAAGAGATTTACCTGGAAAGTATAATACAATCGGTCTTTCAGGTAAAATTATCCATAAAATCACATTTGCAGAAAGCTCCCTAATAATATGAGGAGAGATCTATGAAACAATGTTAGGCTACATATGCAGAAAAACATGGTATCTACCTTATATTTTATGAGCTGGGTGTGCTTTATGGAATGTGTCACGTAGCCCAGGCTGGCCTTGAGCTTACTGTGTATCTGAGGCTGACCCTGAGCTTGTTGTCCTCGAGTTCCATCTCCACATGTTGGGTTCCGGGTGAGTATCATCACACCCACCCAGCTCGTGGGTCCTGTGGGCATGGGGAACCCCATCATGCCCGACACAGTTTGGATCTTGAATGTCTCTCATGTCTTCAACAACGCATGTGTGGAAGCCTTGGGCAGAGCGTAGTGACGAGGAGAGTGGCTGCCAGCTACACACGCACACGCACACGCACACGCATATGCACGCGCGAGGTGAGGTGTGCGGGTAACCCCAGTTTTTCAGGAAGTTGAAGCTAGAGGATCTCAAGTTTGAGGATGACCTGGACACATCACGAGCACCTGCCACACAAATCGACGAATACGCAGCCTCGACCTGGTCTGGCATAGACTTGAGTCCTGGCTACTCAGTAAACTGAGTCAGGGAGCTCAAGGCCAACCTGTGCAGCTTAGTAAGAGCCATCTCTTCCTATCAACCAACCGAAGGACCCTGTGCGGATTTAGCTCTCTTTGACTTGGTTTCCCCGTACACGAAATGAAGGGATGGGATGAGAAAAACCACTTCCAGTCTTCTACGAAGCCCTAAAGCAGTGTGGGAAGGGGTGTGGACCGGAGCCTTCATGTCTGTCCTTCCTGCAAACTGCATTCACGTCGTTCGGTATGGCTGGTTGTACAGTCTACCCGCTTCCTTCTTGCCCGGGGATCCAGAAGCCCACGGCCCGAGGTCACCACCTCGCTGCAGGCACAGGCGTTCTTTCTCTAGCTCCCGCCCCTTCCTCCTCTTCCTCCCCCTCTCGTTTTCTCCTCCTTCTCTTTCATCATCACTAGTCACAATCCTGCCTCTGCTCCCCTAGTGCCCTGATCTCAGGTGGGGGGATCATCGCACCCCAAATTGTTTTCACTTTTGACCCGTCTTGAGACAGAGACCCATGCAGCCCGGGCTGGCCCCTAACCCTCTGTGCGGACTAAGGATCATGTCTGATCGTCCCAATTCCATCTCCCGGGGCTGAGATTACAGGTGAGAGGCACCCTGAGCAATTTATGCAGCGCTGGGGATGCAACTCGGCTCTGCGCATGCCGAGTGAGCGAGCACTTTACCAAGGGAGCTACAACCTGGCTCTTGTTTCATTCATTTCAGAGCTCTGTTTTGGGCTGGAGAGATGGCTTGGGGGCTAAGATTCTGTCTCGCAAGCAGAAGGTCTCGAGTACTGATCTCAGGCCCCACATAAAATCACCAGGTAAAAACGGCTACAGCCTGCACTTCTGGCTGGTGGGTGCAGCCTGGGAAATCCCAGAGAGAAGCAAAAAGGAGGTGGAACTCCTCTTCACGGAGGAGAGTTCTCAGGAAGCAGGGTCCTGGCACCTCCATTTCCATCTGCTGTTTTTATGTGACCTCCTGAATTAGAACTCAGATCTTTCTGCTTTACACCCAGAATCTTCACCCGAGTCACCTCTCCAGCCCTCGATTCTTCCGTAAAGCCTCCTTTCCTTGCAGCCTCCCTTCCATCCCTTCCACAAGTGCTCTCCTCTTCTGACTCATCCTGGTCCTTGTCATTGTTTTCCTTGGACACACCTTAAGGACATCTTAGTCTTTGCCCTAAGTGGATAAGGAGGATACAATGTAACAACTTGAAGCCCAGCATCCGGGAGGAAGGTCCAGCAAGTAAATGGCTCCTTAGGCTCAAGAAGTTTGGGAGAATAACAAGCTTGGGGTGGGGGTTCGCTGTGAGGTGAGAAGAGGGGAGAAAAGTGTAAACAAAAGTGTAAACAAAGGCTTGGGGGAGAAGACGGACCAGGGCACAAGTCAGACTGCTGAGCAGCCGCTCAGTCTGAAGGAGGCACTGAACCTTCCAGAAGCTGGAGGAGTCTTGCAGCGTGCCGTGTAACAGAAAGCACCTAGATCAAAGCTTCCACGGGTGTCTGTGGGTGGGGGGCTGTGTGGCGACATAGCTGCTTTTGAAGTGCTCCTTTTAAGTTACCTTCACCCCTACTCCTGTAAGTACCCCCAATAAACAACTGGTACCTCAAGCTGGCTCCTGGCCGGATGGTCACTATGGGCTGTTGCTGATTCCCCAGGGAGGGTGAATCGATGGTGTGTGCTGCTCCCCAGAAAAGCGTTCACACGGCAGCCATCGCAATCCTCAATGCTAACGACGGAGCGCTCAGGGCACCCCTTAGGAAGGAGGGAGGACACCCAGGTTCGCCTCCGAGCTCTGCTGTACCCCTCCTTGGCTGGGAGCATGACATTTGCTGCCAAAGGAGGTGTTCCGTGTCCTGCAGAGAGTTGCATTTGTGTGTCTCCCTGGCACCCAGCGCCCGCTCGCCCTTCCCGGGCTGGGGCACACATGCCAGCTCCAGTTCTGGGACCCTGTGGCTGGAGTCCGTTTTCATGGGAGTGTTCTGCAGCAGGGCCAGACGGCTCACTTGAAAAACATTTGCCACAGCTCTTCCATTCTTTATATGCCCCCCGCGCACCTCGCCCCATCCCCTGAGCTCTGTGTAAAGCGTGTTTCTAATCCCAGCTCGCTTTCACTCCCACAGTACGGCGAGGGGGTAGAAAGGCCCACTTCTCCCAGGCGGTCCTGCCTTATGAAATACATCTGGCTGCTTGGGAGGGGCGGAGCCTCATCATCCTGTACACGGATAATGTAAACCCCAAATTTCGTGTTTTCTACGAGTTAGAAAGAAACCGTTTCATCTTGCCCTGGCTTCAAGTTTCTGGACTCCACCTTCTCTTTCATACATCCTTTCCTCCTCCCCCCAGCCTAGGCATCCAGGGTCGTTCTTAGGAGGAATTCCACGTTTCGTCACTAGACATCCGTTCTACTAAGTACATCCTTGGAGTTGTGCTGCAGCAACGTGTGAAGTTCCAGCTCAGTTTGATTGTTAGAAAGACCCTGAATCATGAAGCCAAAGACTGGGTCTGGAGCTCGGTGGTAGAGGGGTCGCCTAGCCCACACGACGGGCCCGGGGGGTCGATCTCTAGCTCTGGCAAAAATAATATATAGATAAATAAATACATCATAAGCACTCAGGCTGAGGAACAGGTGGTGACGGGAGAGGGGACAGTCATAAAAAATTTTTCATCCTTCTATGTTGAGAAGTTAACAGATTGATCTTTTAACTGTCACATGAAGAGTCGGTAAGTTGTGAAAGGTAATGAGGGAAAATGACAGGCGTCAACTGAGAGTTCATAGCCGCCGCCCCAGAAGCAAACAGGACAAGCAGGCAGAGGAATGCTTTTCCTAAGCATTCTGCAGGATGAGTTGAGTATAATACATTCGTGACTCTGACAAGGAAAATGAGAGGAAACTGAATCTCCGAGCTAGGGACTTCGGGAGGAAGTAGTACTTTGGGGGACTTGACACACGCTGTGGGTCTCTACTAGGTCAGTCCAAGGACTTCTGTCTGTCGACGCTATGGCACCCAGAGCCACAGAGCCCAGCTGGGTTTGGCGGATCTCGGCATCTCTGTGGACTGCAGGTGGGGTGAGGGTCTGGTCAGTGCAGCCCCGCTGGAACACGGATGGAGCAGAGCGTTCTGGAAGGAGCTCAGTGACCTTCTCCCCAGGCAGCCCCGCCTCCTCACCGGCTTCTAGGAATCTGACCGAACAAATGGCTCCCCGGCTGGAAGCAGCAAATCTTCATTTATGGGTGAAATCCGCCCGAGCCAACAGCAGAGAACAATTTCTCTCATTACACCGACTCCCGGAGCTCTTGCCAGTGGCAGCTGTTGCCCCATTAGGAACGCATTTTCCACGGTGTAACCCACCCTGCCACCCGCTGGGCGACCGCCAGCCTCGGCGCTGCCGCCAGAAACAGCTGGAACAAGTCGCTCACAACCAGAGGACTGCGGCGCCTGCAGAAACACTAGCCCCCAGATAGGGTGTCCACCACGCGGGGGGACCGGGAGGAAGAGCGAGGTGGCGCGGAAGAGAGGTGGGCGAGCTGCGGGAATTGCTCAAAAGTGTTGGCGTCGCACATCCTTGCTCTCACACACATGCACAGACACATGCTTGTGCTCGCACAGGTGTACACACAAAGAGACACATGCCCATGTCTGCATGCCCGCACATATGCATAGACACATGCCTGTTTCTATACACATGCACGTAACATACAGACACATAGACTCATGCACACAGACACATTCCCCTGTTGCCACATGCATGCATATAGAGGCAAATGTCCATTTCTACACACATGTATGCATGCAAAGACACATGGCTGGTACCACACACATGCACACACCCACACACACATGCGACCCTGCTTCCACAGGCACACCCGTGCCGAGATTCACGTCTGTTTCCACATACATGCACACCTACACAGATGCACACCCCTGTGTCCACATGCATGCACCTCTGCAAGACACAGTCCTCTACTCTCCTACACATGCACAGCCACACAGACGTACATGTCTTATTCAGGGCTTGTGTGTCCAGTGTCCGCAGGCAGACCCCATCTCTCATCCTGACACACATAGGCAGCACTGTGTCTTGGAACAATATCCGCAGACTCAGAAGAAATACACCCCAGCCTGCACCAAGTTTAGGCTGACTCCTCCTTTATGTCTATTGCAAAGACTTTTTTTAACCTTGCAATGTTTCTTTTTTCCTTTCCTTTCCTTTCTTTTCCTTTTTTTTTCTACCTCTTAATCCCCATTCCTGTTTCCCTCCCTTTCCCCTTACAACCCTTCATCTCCCCTGTCATACTCCCTCCTTTTTAAAAAGGTCTCAACCCAGGAGTGTTTCCCATGACTAACAGTGAGATTCAGAGACATCATCTTCTTTGACAACCTTTGTGCCCGTCTCTCTCTCTCTCTCTCCCACCAGAATCATTCCCAAAGCTCCGCTGCTCCACAGAGAATTGCTTGAGTTTGGGTCAAAGCTCATGTTGGTTAGAACACGCCAGTCTTAACCAGCCAGCTCCATCTTGCCCCAGCAGACTGCCCACCACCCCCGGAGTGCAGGACTACATTTTTCAAATCCCTGAAAGTGCCCCGCATTGTGAGTGGGTCCTGCCGACTGGACCGAATTTTACAACCAAGTTCCCCCCACCGATGCCCTTTATCGCAGGCGGAAGATCACACAGCAGATGTGGGCGGCCTGGCTCTGGTCTCTTGAAATTGCATCTGTTTTGAAATGCGACTCGACTTCAATCCTGAGCTGACCAGGACAGCCCGACGTGATGGGAGGTGTTTACTAGATAAGCTTTTGATATTTGATGTTCGCTAATCATATTAAAGACTTGAAAGGAAATCCCTGCTCCAATAAAGCCTCACGATTGTACACATCAGTCAGGAAATGCCGGTCGGCCCTACCTAGGGGCGTGACCAGATCCAGGTGGCTCAGAACAAGAACTTGGGTCTAGAGGTCAAGAAACCGGAACCTGGGGACATTTTTTCCCTTCCCTGTAATAGGGTTGGGGCTTCCTGTGCTTCGCAAGCATTCTCCACTGAACCTCACCTCCGGCCTCTTGAGTTCTTGCTCTGCCTGCAATAAGAAGTCGCTTCCTCAGCTGACATGAAGACCATGCCGCAGACCTGCAAGGATACCTTGCATAGGTACGCTGCATGGGAAGGACAGAGTGACCACCAGCGTTCACAGGAGAGCATCAAGGCAAATGCGCAGATGGGCAGTGCCCCCCTGCCCTCCCCCGCCACACACACTCAAGCTTTGCAAACAGCTCAAGGCATTTCCTCACTCAATCCTGACTCCATGTCAACTCGACGCTTTAACATCAGCCAAGGGGCCCTTGCAAGAGGTGAAAGGTTGTCGCATCTGTCCTGAAGTTTCTGTGACTCTCTTCCTGCTAGGTGGACCCTAAGAAGGGAGGACGAATTGGGGAGTGGCAACTTTGAGAGTTTGAGGGTCATCAGCTATCTCCCCATTTTCTGGATGAACAACTCAATCTTGTGTCCCCTTCTGTACAGCATATATCTGGGTGTCCTGATCTCACTAACCTACCCCCCTCCATCTGAATGACTCTCCAGGTTCTTCCTAGTGTTAAATGGTATTTTAAATGTATCCTCCAACTATTTTATACATGTATACAACGCATCTTAATCATATCCTTCCCTCACTCCTCATCTCCCTAATATGTTCCCCCTTAAACTTTCATGTCCTCTTTTTTTTTCTTTTTCAGTAGTCCACAGGGTCCCATTAGTGCTGCTAATGTGTGTGTGTGTTGGGGGGTGTCCATTGGATCAGGATCAGCAACCAGCCAGTGGCCACACCACCGAGGAAAAATGACCCTCTTTCAGCATACGTTGGCACAGACCACTAGGTTCTAAGGTAGGATTTAGATCACCTCTATTTTAATCATGATCATATTTGGACCTAAAAATCATCACACTTTAGAGCAAATGGGTTAGAGGGTGTAACTCAGTGATAGATCACATGTGTCTAATGTACAAGGCTCTAGATTCCATGCCAAGAAAAAAGGAAGAAGGAAGGAAGGAAGGAAAGAAGGAAGGAAGGAAGGAGAGACAGAGAGACAGAGAGACAGAGAGACAGAGAAGAGGAGGGGAAGGGAGGGGAGGGGAGGGGAGAGGAGGGGAGGGGAGGGGAGGGGAGAGGGAGAGAGGAGAGGAGAGGAGAGGAGAGGAGAGGAGAGGAGAGGAGAGGAGAGGAGAGGAGAGGAGAGGAGAGGAGAGGAGAGGAGAGGAGAGGAGAGGAGAGGAGAGGAGAGGAGAGGAGAGGAGAGGAAAGAATGGAAGGAAAGAGAGGGGGAAATAAGTCCCCAGAGACCCAGAGTCTCTGGGGACTGCACTGTTCTCTGTTTTCACCCGTGAGAGGCGCCTCTTAGAACAAAGACTCATCTTATCCTTACTTAACACCTATAACCTGTTCTGTTCACAGCCACAAATGATGCTTATGGGCGTGACTCCACCCAATCTGTCTACATCTGTGAAGAGACCGTGAAGCCTTGAAGGTTCTCAGGCACAGGGCTGTGAGGTGGACGTCAACCATTGCTCTCTGTAGACAAGCCAGCCTCCTTCATACCTACTCTACCCCCCAGATCCTATCCTGAAGTTTCTCTGACTCTCTTCCCGGTAGGTGGACCCAAATCCTAGATATCAAAGCTCATGCAGTCCTATGGAACTTTCCAGGCTTTCTCGGAGCCATGTGTTCAGAAGACAGATGTTACCCACTTCTGTGAAACCCCTACTCAGGGAGAACGGGAAGGTGTTGCTCAGTTAAGGAACCCAAGGGTTCAGAAGACTGGTCCCAAGCAGGCCAAAGGCCGGAACAAGACCCCAAAGTGGGTGGAGCCAGGAGCCCCGATGCCGTTTACACTCGACCCGAAATCAGCTTTCCTCCAGCTCTGAGATGATATAAAGCCCCTCCACAGAGTGCTTCTGAGACTGGCCACCTGCCTTCATCCTGGGGAGGGAGACATTCTTGTTGGCGCAAGCTCAGAGCAGCAGAGAATCAGTCTCCTTTGTGGGACTAATTTAGTGCTTGCTGGCACAATGAGGACGGCCAGCTAGGCGGTGTCATTAGCCCAACTGGTCAATTTAAAACTGGGAGCATGGCTGCCAGGGTTCACAATCGAGAAGACGTCTGTGACCAAGGGAGGAAGCAGTTAGGGTGGGGCTCTGGGGGTCAAGAACCCGAAGACAAAAGCCAACATGCTCCTCAGTTTGGAAGCCTTCTGTATGCAGAACCATGTTTGCGCCTGCTGCTCTGGCTGGTGTTAGAACTCCATCCTTGATGCCTAAAACTCCATATCACAGTGAGGCACAGGTGTCCATTTGACGGTTGAGGGTTGGAGCTCTGGGCACATCTGTGGAGAATTAGTGGTTGAGTTGGGCCCAGAGCAAACCTGCAGGAGATTGTCTAGCTGATGGGGAGGCCTAGTCTATGGTGGATGGGATTAGGCGCTGGAACAAAATTCAGAGAGCTGGTTGAGGAAGTTGGCATCCTTCTGTACACTTGGCCAGACATGCTGGTCTGGCAAGTAAGGATCGTCCCTCTCTTAGCCATTATGTGGTGATGGTGTGGCCAGTTCCCTTGGCCCTGATGTTGGTGCTGCTCTCCCGTCAAGCCGGACTGAGAACTGTAACCAGGCTGTAACTGCAACACTCAAGGAATAAGAAAGAGAAACAAGGTTGGAGCGGACTCCAAAGTCTAGACTTGAGCATGAAACCACTCAGCATCCCATTTCTCAAGAAGTTTAAAGCTAAGCATCTGCTCACTGTGTCATTTGCAAGAACCCTGGGCAGACAGACCCACAGCTTTCTTCCCATCGTTACAGGGTTCTTGGGGTCCCATTGCTTCCCTGGGGGCCTCTGGGAAGTTGAAATCATCAGGAAACCTGCACTGTGGCTGGGGATCCCCTGCCATGCCCACCACCTCAAACATTTCCTTACATATTGGCTTGTCCCACCCTGAGCACTTCAGTCACAAACCAGCCATGTTCCCCAGCAGCCAGGAGAGAAGTCAGACTCGCCTGGTCCTCGCACTAGAGTCTTCCTGCTGCTTTGCACCTACGTTCTCTTCTATTATTATTATTTTAATGTGTCAGTAAGGTGGCCTTGCTCCCCGCAGGCTTGTTTTATGGGGGCTTGCTTACCAACTGAAGGATTTTGGGAGATGGGCGGGATCCTGAGGGGGCTCCGATGAAACAGATGGATTTTTTTCCTTGGTAGTTCATCATGCGATGACATTGAAAGGAGGTGGAAAAACTGAGAGATGGGGTGACATGGAAGAGGCAGGTTAGTGCCCACTCGTGCCTCTTCTTTCTTCTTCCTGGCTGCCGCAAGGTGAGCTGCTCCGCCCCTCCATCCATAACCGAGGGCCGAGACCTCTGAAACCGTGAGCCAGAATAAAGATTTTCTTTCTTCCGTTATTCTTCTCAGCTATTTTGCACAGAGACGAAAAGCATGGCTAACGCTTGACTTTAACTGTTAGGTTAGAAAACAAGTATCGGGCTGGCGAGCTGATCCATCGAGTGAGAAGATGCTTGCTTGCAGCCCTGGAGAGCTGAATTAATCCCCAGAAGCCTACAGGGTAGGGAGAACCTTCTTTTGAAGCTGGCCTCTGGCCTCTTGCACCATGGCATGCATGCACACATGCCTCTCTTCTCTCTCACATGCACATAAATAAATAAACAAATAATCAAATAAATAAAATATCCTAAATAAATTAAAAATCCCCTACAGTGCTACCGAGTAAGGACACTGATTGCTAGTTTTTCTGATGTGTAACTGTGCATCTCTTGTTCCTTGAGACTGAGCTAATGTATTAGTTGGGTTAACTAGAGATGCAGAATCAACAAAATGAATATATATGTAAGGAATGTATTGTGTTGGTTTACACATATGGCCAAGGTAGTTCCAACGATGGCTGCCAGTAGCTGCTCAGTTTGGTAGTCAAGTGGGTGATGGCTGAAAGCTGGAGAATTCCTAGTCTTTAGTCTAGTCGACTTGGAAGGTTGGAAGGCTAGAGAGTCGAAGAAACCAGGCTGCCGGAAGGAAGAGCGATTCCTAGCACAGCTGTAATAAGCATCTCTTCTCTTTGGTGGCTCCTTTTTATATGATGCAGTACTGGGAGGATCCTGTGAGCACTTCGGAGGTTCTGATGGGATCTAGGGTGGGTATAATCCTTCCAGGTGGTCTCAGTTGGTCCTTCCTCAGTTGTCTTTTTTCCCATTTTCATGTATTTGAATGTATGGACATGTATTTGCATGTACATGAGCACACATGTATGTACAAGTGAGCATGTATGTGTGTACATGTATGTAGAGGTCTGAGATTTATATCAGGAATCATCCTTGATTGCTCTTCTACCTTATTCTTTGGAGACTGAGCCTCTAATTAAAGCCATAAGCTTTCTACAGGATGAGTCTAGCGAGCCAATTTGCTCTGGAGATTCTCAGACTTCACTTTCCTAATCCAAAATTACAGGTGGCACATCACGCTCATCCGACATTTTAAGTCGGATCCGAACTCCGATCCTTTTGCTGGCTTGTGTGGCAAGTGCTTTAGCCCCTGAGCCATCTCCCCAGGCTCCATTTTCGTATCTTTCATAAAAACTGCATAAACATCCTTTCAACTCACATGAAAACAGTATCATGAGGACATAGCAAAGTAAACCCCTCATTTGCTGAGGCTTTACTCCCAATTTTCCGCTAAGATATAAACAATACTGGGAGGCATATCCTTATTTACGTACCTGTTTCATTCAGAAATTTTTTTTCTGAAATAGAAATAATAAGTCAAAGAGGACGAAGAGTTTACGATCCTTGCTATGCACGTATAACATTAAAACTATGTAAATATATTTCAGGATGGGAGATTTCACTTAGTTGGTGGAGTGCTTGCTTACTATGCACAGAATCCTGGGTTCAGCTCTCAGCAACAGGGTGTGATAACACATGCCTGGAATCACAACACTCCAGCAGTGGAGACCAAAGGACCAGCAGTTCAGCTGTGGTGGCCCACACCAGTGGGATATGCTGAAGAGGCAGGAAGATCAGGAGTTCAAGGCCAGCCTGGGATACACATCGGGGGCTGGAGAGATGGCTGAAGGGCTAGATCTCTTCCTTGAAAGCACAAGAACCTGAGTTCAAATCCCAGATCCCACGTAAAAATGCCCAAGAGAAATGACAGTGACCTGTACTTCCAGCCCTGGAAGGAGGGGCCTGGGAAACAAGAGCAAAAGTGAATAAGAGGAGGAGTAATCCAGGGTGATTCCCGAAATCACCCCCTTGGACCTCAGTGTACACACACACACACACACACACACACACACACACACACAGAATAAATTAATAAATAAATGACATTAGTAAATCAACGAAAGACAAATAAATAAAAGCCCTAAAGTGTTTACCATATGTTGCAGTTCGCCTGCATGGTTGCTGATAAATGACCATCAAACAGCTTAAGGGAACAAGGAATTTATTCTCTCTTACGATTTCTGGTTACAGTTCTCAGTCCAGATTGACAGGAGAGCTCACTCCAACACCAGGGCCGAGGAAACTGGTCACACCATCTCTACACAATGACTGAGAGAGGGATGATCCTTATTTGCCAGACCAGCATGTCTGGCCAAGTGTACAGAAGGATGCCAACTCTGTCAACCAGCTCTCTGTGATTTATTCTAGGGCTTAATCCCACCCACCATAGGCTGGACCTTCCCCATCAGCTAGACAGTCTCCTGCAGGTTCACTCTGGGCTTAACTACTAATTCTCCACAAATGTGCCCAGAACTCAAACCGTCAACCGTCAAGTTGACACCTGTGCCCAACTGTGATAGCATATAAGCATGAGGACCTCATTTGTGGATCCCAGCACCCACATGCCAGCCAGACCCAGCAGCACACGCCTGAAATCCCAGCACTTGGAAGACAGAGATAGGTGGGGCCCTGGGCCGGCCAGTCCAGCTGAAGCAGGAAGGGCCCACATTTCCTGGAGAGACATAGCCACCTCCTCCGTCTCCACCTGTCCGGATGAAGAGCGTGAGCGCTAAGTGACTGCACTCCGAAGACACCGCCAGCTCAATCCACTTCCAGAAACGAGGTCACGAGAGAAAGCCCGAGATGTGAGGACTGACAGGTGCTACTCAGCAGCCCTTGGTCTCCCTGCTCCGGTGAGCCACCGTCGGGGTAGGGACACGGGCAAGGCACTGCAGGTGACAACAGGAGCACTGACTGCCTCCCAACTACCCCGTAGCCAGGGTGCACCTGCTCCGCCTTGAGCGCAGAGTGAGTGCAAAGCTAAGCCCACCAAGAACCTCAGTCGTCATTCCCTCTGTGGCCACTATGCGCGGGAGGTTCTCACACCCACGTCCAGCTTGACCAAGGGGTTGCCATGTGGAAAAAAGACCCAGAACCAGAGACCCAGGTTCAAGTTCCACCAGCAAATGTAAGAACAGTGGGAGTCCAATCATGGGCCTAGATTCCTTGAGCCTCGCTTCTCTGGGGGTGGTCGAGTGACTGCCCCCCGGGTCACTGTGAAGAACCTCTTTCTCGTTCCTGGTCCTCACAGCCTGAATCTGTCCGCCAACCCCAAAGGGTTATCAATTAGAGACAGTCAACAGAGTGGGAGAGCTAGAGACAATGCAAAATGATAATCCCTTCCTCCAACAACGGACCCAAGCTAACTAGGATGTCTTTGTCAGGAAGCAATATGTACAAAGACGCTGAGTTTAACCGTGTAATTACACTGGGATTCCTTCTAATAATTAGCTTTTCCTTAGGAGAAAGGCAAATAATTATCTTTCTGCTTGGATACAGACAGCATGTTCAGAGGTATCTATCCACACATCCGGGGAGGGAGGGGAGGGAGGGGAGAGCATGCCCACCCAACAGAACACAAGCACAGTCTACAGGCACGAAGAAATGTTCTCAAAAATTATCTGCAGGGAATGCAAACCATTTGGGACGATGGTGGCCTTTAATGTATTGCTAGGAAGTTTATAAATGAAGTTCTATCGGAGAGCAATATATGCAACTTTGGTGTTGCGACAGCCTATTGGAAGATGCTGGTCAGCCTGTATGCATCCCAGGATGCAATGTGTAGGTAGAACCAGTTTGGGAAGCTAATGGGATGGACAATGCTGAGGCTGGAGGTGCTTCCCAAACAAGTCAGAGGGCCCCCTTTATCTCTCCTCTTCCCTCCTCCTCCTCCTCTTCCTTTTCCTCCTCCTCCTTCTCCTCCTCCTTCTCTTCCCTCCTTCTTTCTCCTCCTCTTCTTCATCCTCCTCCTCCTCATCCCCAGAGTCTTCCCACAATCCACCTTGCATCTGACCTAAAGCTCTCCCCACCCCATTCTCTTCCTAACCAGTTAGGTTCCTTCCTTACTTAACCTTCCAGAGACTTCAAGGGTAAGCTTGTCCAGCCTGCGCCTCCCTTAACCACCCCGAGCAAAGCTCTGGCCTTTTCCAAGGACACCCCTTTGCTGTGTTTTGTCTCCGTCACAGGACACCCCAGGTGGCCTTGTCAGTGACCCGAGCTAAGATCATTTTCTTCAAAACGGTGAGACCACCCTGCATTCACTTTTTATCTCCTAAACCTAGCCCGGTTCCAGGCGCTTAGCAAAGCATTTGTGGAATGAAGACACGAAAACAACTTGTGGACTGACAGAGAATTCACTGCACGTTGCCAGTGGGAAAAGCTCAAGGAAGGAATGAGCACACTAATCAATAAATCTACATTTACCTTTTGGAGCGTGGTAAATTGGGCTGCAAGGGGCCTCGAACAGACGACATAGATGGACCCAGGCTCCACCCACTGCAGAGGGGGGCTGTAGATGGGATCCTGGAGAGCCAGAACAGAGCCGAGGCTGCGCTGGCCAGAGAGCCCACATGCCCTGGAGAGACACAGATGTCAGTAACACACACACATCCGACTCTCCACTGTAGACAGAAAAGACGATTCAGTTTGCTGCTTGATGCATCTACGTAGATTCCTCAAAGTCAGTGACTGGAACTTGAACGGAGACGATTTACTTTGGAGGAAGTGATTCGCCCAAGTCGTCCCACTGTCTAATAAATGTGTCATGGTCTTTTATATCCACTTCAGTACATTCAGCCTCCCTTTCAGAATTTGTCTCCTTCCCTCTAGGTGGAATTTAACATTCATAAGAGTTTACCTGCCACTACGCCTCCTGATAGAAGATAACATCCCAATCTCTTTGGCTATAGCAATAGTAGAGCCAAACACAGGTATAGACTGGCATCATTTGCCTTCTGTGTCCCAGGACCAAGAGCAATGTAGCAATTCGGTCAGAGAAGTACGCCATGTCTGTTTGTCTAAATTATCCACCAAGCCTGGGGCTGGGACTCAGTTTAGGAAGGGGAAAAGGGGGGAGGGAGCCAGGAGGTCCAGGGAAGGGTGGAGGGAGGGAGGGGACCGGTGTACCTATTAAGTCTGTATGAACAGAAATAAATAAATAAATAAATTATTAAAAAAAGAATAATTGATAAAAGTAAAAAAAAAAAAGAAAAGAAATTCAGATAGCTTTTACTCGCTGAGTTGTCTCAAAGACCTTTTTAAAAAAACACATTCTTTTAATGACGATAGAGCAGATTATCAAGCTGCCCACCCGTTCTCGAATCTTTTGTAATTCAACAAGCACCCCTGAACACTTATAGTCTCGGGCAGGTAGAAATTTCCCAAAGTGGATCCTCTACCCTCAAGAAAACCACAGCACAACGTGATAGCCACTAAATCAAGTTTAAAGGAAAAATTTCCTTCACTCAGGGGAAGAAGCAATCAATAGTGTGTGAGGGGGAGGATTTGGATTCTCAAACTGAGCACGTTCCTTCTAAAGCTGCTAGTGACCTTCAGCGAGACTCTCCAAGACTGGAATGAGGAAGGCCCTTGTGACTCTCAATTCCTGGAATCCATGTTTACAGATGTGGACACCGGCGGCTCAAAGAAAGAGCTGTTCAAGGTCACACCGCAAGATGGCAACCCCGGGAAGACTGAAGCAAGACCTCTCTGGCCGAGAGAAGAAGAAAGCAGGAGAATGATGTTTTCCACTGGGAGAAATGTGCTCTCGGCCAGATGCCCGGGATCCCCACATGTGGACAGTCGGTATCTCAGACACTTCTGCACCTAGTGCAGAAGCATTAGAACTCCTCAAGGCTCAGGGGAAGCCTACTTGTCTGGCGTGCACGAAATCTTGGGTTCAGTCTTAGCACTGCAAAAATGAAATGAAGAAAAAGCTGGTAGAACCATGTAGAATGCTCTCAATGTGTGCCGAGTTCATTTAGAATTTAAAAATCAAAAACAGGGACTGGAGAGATGACTCATTTAATAATGTGCATGGGCTTTTTGTCTTGCAAGCAAGAGGGCCCCAAGTTTGATCTCCAAGCTCTACATAATAAAAGCTGATGGTGGTGACTTGTTTTGATAATCCCAGGATTGTGGAAGCAGAAAAAGGATAGACAGATGTCTGTCTATCTCTATGCCAGACTAACAGTCTGCTTTGCAAGGTCTAGGCCTGTGAGAGACCCTGTCCAAAACAATTACACCTATGAAACAGCCGCTGAAGAGCATCATCCTCTGGCATCCACACACATTGCACACACACACACACACACACACACACACCACTGAAAACCAGTGAGCTGACTTTTAAAACTGGACTCAAATGGCTTATCTAGATGAGGTATTTTCTTCTTTTTTATTTCATGTATCCAAATGGCTCATACAGCTAACTGCAATACAGGAAGTAAGTTCAGAGAGACCTGGTGATCTCAAGTCTTCCTGCACCCCCCTTTCCTTATTGTTGCAACAAACACAGCTTAGCCCATATCATGGTCTTCAGCCACAACATGCATGACAACTTAGATGTCATGAGAAAATAGAAATTCTCTGCGAGTGCACACATACATATTTTTGCATAGTTTTGTGTGTGTGTGTGTGTGTGTGTGTGTGTGTGTGTGCATGGGTTGTGTATGTTCGTGTTGATTGTGTGTTTGCATGGGCTGTGTATGTTCATGTTGATTATATGTGTGCATGAGTATGTATGTTCATTGTGTGTATGTTCAGTGCGGGTGTGTGAGCGTGTGTGCATGGTTGAGAAGTTATGTTTAGGTGGTCTTCCTAAAGAGTGATCCCGTCTTGACTTTTAATTTGTTGCATTCATTCATTCATTCATTTTCTGAAATAGGATCTGAGCTCACTCGTTCAGTTTGTCTGGCTAGCCAGTGCAAACCAGAGATCTCTCTGTCTCTACCTCTCCAGCTCTAGTCTTGCAAATACTCGCCACGAGGTCTAGCTTTTCCCGTGGATACTGAAGATCAAACTCAGGATTTCATGCCCTTCACTGATTCAATTAGCTCCAGCAGAAATTCTTATACATCCATGAATCTATTGTCGTTATTTTATTTCATTTATTCAAAAGTGTTACTGGTAACTGTGTGGCCTTCTGGAACTCACTTCTTATGTATTTCAGTGTTAAAACCCCACGTCACTGTGTGTCATGAAGCTCTAAGATGCTGCGTCTGTACCCAAAGACACACCAGTCAGGTCTGCATGTGTCCGAAGTGCTGTGGCGGGGTGCGTCGCAAGTTTCCCAAATTCTTCTCGACAGCAAGACACTGGCAGAGAGAGGCTGGAGCTCTGGGCTGGCTTTGAACGCTCTGGGGAAGGAAGCCCTCTGGGAAAAGCCTGGAACTCCCTCAAATTGGCTCCTTGTCAGACCCCCAAGACCAAGGAGGCGTTCAAAGGGGGTCCTGCATGAACCATTTATAGGGAAAGCTCGCCGCTGGCTGTTCAGGGGCTGGGCTGCAGCCCACCGCTAACAGGCCATTTCTGTTTCAAACAGAGGATACCTAACTCTCTCTGGCTTCTGACCAGTTGTTTAGCTAAACACACCTATTTACAGAAAAGGAGGAAGAGGGAGAAGAAGAGGAAGATAGGAAGAAAGGGGGGAGGGGAAGAAAAATGAGGAGACAGAGAGCAAGAGAGAGACACAGAGAGAGAGAGAGAGCCTCTACTTCCATGTTGCGGATCGTGGCAGGCGGCTGGAAGAGGCCGCCCATCCAAGCACACAGAGTTGTTAAATCTTGAGTTCTACCCTAGAGAAATCCTCAGCCCTATGAAAGATGGATAGGGTCCAAATGGTCTCCATTAGAAATCACCACTTGCATCATATACCCCAGCCAAACTGCACTTCCAGAAGAATGCAGACGTCTTCTCCCAGGGACCACCCATCAGCGACAGGGAGTCCTCTCCCTTCCCTCCTGCCTCGCCCACTTTCCAACTCTCTTCATCTGCTTGGGGCAGAAGCAGCAAAGTCAAGGAGCTAGAGAACGTTAGGTGTAAATGCCAGCTGTGTCCTCTGAAGATCCTTTTATTTTTTCTTGCGTTCATGGGCAAGGGTGGGTATGGAGAGAACGGGCTGCGAGTGCTGGTTCTGTGTAGACAGGTGCTAAAATTGTCAGGCGATTTAATAACGCTGGCCACTCGCAGCGGGAGAAGCTGAGCTAGGAGACACCAAAGCAAGCCCCAGAACAAAGGGAATTCCTTACGTGTATAGACTTACAGGGGAATTCCTTGCATTTACAGACTTATAGGAGAAACTAAGGGTTGAGTTTAGAGAAGAAAGGTCTCTGAGTTGAGCAGATTAGTTACAGAAAATTCTAGATAGGATATAAAGTTATCATTTAGGAAACTAGTTGCATCCTCCCACATTCCTTGGGCCTGCTTCTTGTTGGGAGTTTAGCATTTTAGGAAAGGTGGTAGATAGGATAGAAGGTATGGTGGATTCCCCCTAATGGAGCGGTTTCTGAGAACTAACATGCTTGGGCGTGTGTGTGGAGGTCAGAGGACAACTCTGGGGGGTCGTTTCTTTCCTTCCACCGTCTCGTGGGTTCTGGGCGTGGAATTCAGTGGACAAGCCAATGCTTGCTTGTCAGGACTCGGAGTCAGTTTTCTGTGTGTGTCAAATAAGGACAGCATCCTGATGGACAGAGGTGCCTGTGAAAAAGATGAAATCCAGGATTGCTCGACACCGGCTTCTGAAGAGGTGGCCTTCCTACCACGCTCCACGCAGTTCTTCACACAAGGGCTCCCCAGGAGACCCGGGAGCCAGCTTTAAAAGAATAAGTTGCTTCTTCCCTTTCTAGTCTCAGGATTCATGTTTACTCCTCAGATCCCCTACCACCCGATCCCCCACTCCCCACCCCCCATCCCACCTCTCATGCTGGGGATCAAATCCAGGCCGCATGCCTGTTCAGGCAAGTGTTCCTCTTCTAGCCAACACTCCAGCTCTCGTTTCCCACACCAGCGTAACTGAGATCAGGTTCACACGCTGCGCTGCCTCTTCCAAGGTAGCCCTTCCTTAAGCATTAACTAGAGAAGAGAATTCAAGAGAAGACTGCCAAGCAGATAGACCCCCACAAAGATGGGCAAGAAAGCGAGAGACACATGGGCAGGCACCAGATCCGCTACTAATTCTTCTTCTAACTGTAAAAATATCAGGGTGACCTTCCGCACAGTTAGCTCAGCCTTCCATAAGTGCGAGTTGACCTGGTGGTTGGCTAACTGAGAACAGAGACTTCCTACATGTTATCTCATTAGAAGCCTTTGTGCTGAGGATCGAGCTAAATAGATCGTGCAAAGAAGTGAGCTTGGCTGGAATAGCAGATTAATTACTGCTTTCGTAACATTTGCAACAGCTCGCCTAACAGGCTTGTTAGAGGAATGACGAGAACCCCAAAACCCAGTCACCCACAGGCTGAGGAAGGGCCGTGCCAGAGAGCAGTTCAAGTCTGTGGAGATAGATAGATAGATAGATAGATATAATAAATAGATATAGATAGATGATAGATAGATGGATGGATAATAGATAGATGATAAATAGATGATAGAAAGATAGATAGATGGATAGATAGATAGAGATAATAAATGATATAGATAGATAGAGATAATAAATAGATATAGATAGATAGATAGATAATAGATAGATGATAGATAAATGGATAGATAAATGGATGGATAATAGATAGATGATAGATAGATGATAGAAAGATAGATAGATGGATAGATAGAGATAATAAATGATATAGATAGATAGATAGAGATAATAAATAGATATAGATAGATAGATAGATAATAGATAGATGATAGATAGATGATAGATAAATGGATAGATAAATGGATGGATAATAGATAGATGATAGATAGATGATAGAAAGATAGATAATAGACAGAAGATAGATAAATAGATGATAGATAGATAGATAAATAGATGATAGATAGATAGATGATAGATAAATAGATAGATAGATGATAGATAGATAGATATAGACAGATAGATAGATGATAGATAGATAGATGATAGATAAATAGAGAATAGATAGATAATAGATGGATAGATAGATAGATGGATAATAGATAGATGATAGAAAGATAATAGAAGATAGATGATAGAGAGATAGAAAGAGAGGATAAAAAATAAAGAGCTGATAGACATGTAGATAGATGATAGCTCTCTGATAGATGATGGATAAATAGGTAAAGATAGATTAACATAGATATAGGTACATAAATAGATCTCTATCGATAGACATAGATTGATATGATATATAGATAAATTAGATAGATAGTTCTTTATAGATCCAAAGATAATAAGAGAGAGAGAGAGATAGTGCTTTATAGATTGACTGATAGATAAACATAGAGATAGTAGCTGTGGGCAGGATTCTGAAGAATTGCTAGTTAGGGCCAGCCCTGAGCACGCCGGCAGGAGATTGTCTAATTGATGTGGAGGACCCGGCCCACAGTAGGTAGTGCTTTCCAGTGGCAGATCAGATAAAAGGACAAGCAAGAAGGAGGGTCTCTCTCTCTCTCTCTCTCTCTCTCTCTCTCTCTCTCTCTCTTATCCAGTATTGGCAAGCTTGTTCTTGGCTGCTGCTGTTATTTGACTGACTTTGAAGCCTCTTTAGCCCCCAGAGTGACTGAATTGGAAACTCTTCAGATCACACATATAAAGAAATTCCTGGCGATGTGGCAGCAGCCTATAATTCTGGCCCTGGAAGAAAGAGCCCGGGAAACCTCAGAGCACAGTAATACGGAGGTAGAACAATCCAGGATGATTCTGGATGTCACTCTTGGGCTTCCACAGGCACAAATACTCAAGTGCCCTCTTGTACACACACCCATGCAAGCACACACACATACAGACACAAAATAGACAGACAGACAAGTGTAAATAACCTACGTGCTCGTGTGCCCTCAATGCTACGATCCTATTTGTCTCTAACTCTGGTCGTGACACAGCTCCTAGAAAATGGATTTGTTATCTCCCTTACACAGTTGAGGAGACAAAGCCCAGTAGACTTTCCAAGATGACATGGTTCGTTTCAGGACAGGGTGCAGAGTCAGGACCCCTGGCGCCCCTCATCTGCATATCTACACTAATCTATCTGCATCTCTCCCAGGCATTGCTTATGATATTCCTGGTGGTTCCCTACCTCATGGCGCCTTGCTCTTGGAGAAGTGTGGATAAACATCTGTTGAGCAAAGTAAAATTGAACCGAGATGAATGATGTTTTATAATATATTTCAGGCGCTTTTTGCCCCCTGAAGTGAGCAGGAAATAGGAACGCGGCATGCCAGACTTAAACAAAGGAGTACAGCTTCACAGTTGTGGAATTACCACTGGGGACATCTTACAAACGGAAGTGTTGCACAGCTAAAACAGGGCAGGCGTGTGCAGTAATTGTGTGTTACTGCTGCACACTTTCTGGGGGCAAAAGATTCAACCTGTGCCTGGCTTGGTTTCATCTTTTTTATTTCATTCTTAGCAATAATAAATAATAACTACTTCTTACCATCTATTATTTGACAGATGCTTAGCAGAGTATATGTTACTTCATGTAATCTTGCAAAAAGCTCACAGAGTAGGTATTATCTCGAGGTGAAGGAACCAACCCACGGGAAGCTTAAGTGCCGGCTTTGCATCTCGGTTATAGTCACAGGTTTCAAAATTCTTCTGACAATGTGTTTTCTTTGTTTTTACATCTTTTCCAATAATGAGGCAAAGCTTATTTGGAAGTGGGTTGAAAGGAACCATCCATACACTGGAGACAGAGATATTTCTCATCTCTGTTCTTTCTACTCCCAACGACCCACCCTCATGGCCAGTCTTTGAAGCTGATGCTGAGTTATGGAGGGAAACAGCGAAGCTCAGAGAAGGATTCTCCTTGGTCAAAAGCCACCCGAGTGACCATTGACCAGGAGTTTGTTTTGTGATGCAACAGCCTTTCCTCCCTCCCTCCCTTCCTTCTCCCTCTCCCCCTCCCTCCCTTCCTCCTCCCTCCCTCCCTCCCTCCCTTCCTCCCTTCCTTCCTCCCTTCTTCTCCTCCCTTTCTTCCTCCCTCCCTCCCTCCTTCCTTCCTTCCTTCCTTCCTCCCTCCCTCCCTCTCTCCTTCCTTCCTTCCTTCCTTCCTTCCTCCTCCCTCCTTCCTTCCTTCCTTCCTTCCTTCCTTCCTTCCTTCCTTCCTTCCTTCCTTCCTTTTTTTTGAGACAGGGTCATATTTGCCCAAACTGGCCTCAAACTCTCTCTGGTAACTGAGATGACCTTGAATTTCCAGTTGCCCTGTCTCCATCTGTTGAGTGAGATGATACAGGAATGCCTCTGGATGCCAGTGGATGAAGGGAAGAGAAGGTCGTAGACCTTGCCTGTCCGAATCCCCCATCTCCATCCATTGAGTGTGGCATCACAGGGACGCTATTCACCGTATCTGCCCGGCCCATCGCTCCATCCTTGACGAGACCTGACTATATGGGTTGCAAAACCCATGAAAGACTTACAGAAATTAAAAAGCGCAAGAATGAAATTCTTAGGTGCGAGCCATGAGACAGGGCTCTACTTGTAAGCATGACAGTTTTAACATTTTGGAATTAATTTACAAAAATGTCATCCTACAAACAGTTCACTGCCTCATCCCCCCCATCCTAACCACTTGCGCAAAGCGCACTTCAGCATGGAAAGCAGCTACTCCAGCTGACGGAATTCCTCGGGTGGTGTAAGAAGAGAGAGATCGCACAGTCACGTTCCCATCCTGGGGACTCAAGGGGAACTGACAGCCATGCTCCCACCCAGGTAACTCAAGAGCAACTGCCCTTTCCTCCTTCCTCCATGACTGGCTCTCTGTGAGGGATCTTCCGCGAAAGGCTCTCCTGTGGTCCTGGCATTGTCGGGCAGGATGAAAAGATCAGGGAATCCCTTTCCCTCCCACTGGCTGGCTGTTCTCAAGGGCTTCTGACTTTGATTCTGATTTGAAAAGCAAACAAGGTTTCCACCTGGAGAACTCTGAGACTGGTGTTTCCACTTGGGGAGATCTTATGGTGTCGGGGCAGGAGGGGACCTTACCTTAACCTTCTTATTTTCTTAAATTTCCCAGGGGAAAGTGAGGAAGGAGGTCACAGGCGCTCCTCTCGGTCTCTCTAGCTCAGCACCTGACGCCATGCATCATGACTGGCACTGAAAGATGTGTGGAGCCAGGGATGAAGGGAAGACAAGAGGGTAGAAAGAAGAGAGAAGCCTCACCTTGCCTTTTAAGACCAGCAGCATCAAGAAGTAAAGACAAAGGAGGAGAGTCAAGCCAGGCTAAGGTGGAACCTTCTAGCCTAGCTAGGAGCAGCTCATCTGCTGGCCACACGGTCTGAGTGGACTGAGGGCTGGAGAAGATGCCGGAGCTGGAGGGTTTCCATGACAACTAACAAGCTAGGTCTTTTATCCTCCGATGACAACCAGAGATGACAGAGTGGTTTATGGGGAGAAAGAGCTACGCTGGAATTGGGGTCTTCCAGTGGCTTCTGTGGCAGAAGACTATGAGTTAGGATTGGGAAATGGAGTTCTGTGGGTTCCGGGAGCAGGGAGAAGTCTTGGGAAAGTGGCCAGTGACGGGAGGCAGGAGAATGGGAGGTCTTGGTGCCTGCCCAGCTGTAGGGGAGAGAGATGGAGGAAGCCAGGCCGACTCACAGATTTCTCCCTCAGAGGTACCACGGGAGGAGAAGCGGGTTTTGAATGCGTATTGGAAGCAGGAGAAATCGCCATTCTGTTGTTCTTCTACTTCCCTTTCATTGAGTTTGGACAAGGGAGGCCACACTCCCTCAATAAGGCCTTTCTTTTCCCAGCCGTGTGGATCATTGACTGAAGTCGGTGGCAGGGGAGCTGACGCGAGGGCTGAGGGCCAGGGATATTAGTAAACACGGAGTGAAAGCCTCGGACGGTTGTTAAACAGAGAAGCGGGCTGCGCGGAGAGGCGGCAGCACCTGCCCCGGCCCTGGCTGTCAGATGCCCGGAGACTCACGCCGTGCCCGGTCGGCAGCAAAGAGGAGCTGTTTCCAAACCCAGAGACATGGAGACACCGAGAGCAAAACCAGGGTCTCTGTGGACAGATTTGCAGCTCCCAGACACAGTTCTTCCAGTTCGAGCTTTACGGCGGATCTCCCTGTTGCAGTGATTTTATTTTATTTATTTTATTTTATTTTTTCCATGTTAGCTGTGACTGGTTTTTCCTTCTATTCATTTCCAAACGGGTTCAACTTGTGTTGACATTCCCAAGTGACAGAGGTGTCTCTTCTCAGACCTCTCTCTTGTGCATATCGGACTACGAGATCCTTAGTACTGATGACCAGGAGGGACGTGAAGTGCATCGTAGGCCGTACCCCAGAGTAGCAGAGATTGTCCCTAGGTCCTGGCGCTGGCTCCTAGCTCTGTTCCCAGCTCCTTCCATATGCTTCCCAAAGGAAAAATTCCTCCTCTCTCTCCCTCCCTTCCTTTCCAAATTTCGCTTCTATCTTTTCATTCTTTCTCCCTCTCTATCTCTCTCAGATTCTATCCATTTCCCAGCTTCAACCTGGAATGATGATTTGTACCTGTAAACCCAGCCCTTGGTAGGCCGAGGCAAGAAGCGAGCCTTGAGTTTGAGGCCACAGTGAAACTCAAACTAGACCGATCTGGACCTCAGCGTTAAGACCCTGCTTGGAAACAACAGTAAAGATAAATCTTGTTTGTCTGTTTCTGTTTTGCTCTTAAGTGCATTCTCTCTCTCTCTCTCTTTTCCTCTCTCTCTCTCCCTCTCTCCCTCTCCCTCTCCCTTCTCTCTCTCCTCTCTCTCTCTCTTCAAATTTCAAAGCAGCTCCTTGAATAACTGACTATTCAGGGCTGGCAGAATGAGGCCTCTTTGCTGGGCTGTAGTCAAAGCCGCGCGCACTTCTAAAGGGGCTGCAGGCCAGTCTCCCCGGAGCAGGGCGGTCGGTGGCCGTGGCGGCGACGGCGGCCTGCACAGTGACTGGCCATCTGTATGCAAATCTCAGCGACCCAGCAAACTTGCATCAGCCTGGCTGGCCCGGCAGGCTGCGCGCTCGGCAATTATCAGTGCACGTCGGGCCTTTGTGCCCGCGGCCGGGCTTTGTGGGCGCCGAGGCTGCCCGGCACCTGCACCTCAGAGGTGGCAGATGGCAGGACTTGGCAGCAATATGGACGTCTGCCTGAATGTGACTGAGCCACAAATGGACATCTTTTATTTCTTCCTAGCGGTGGGGAGCTGCGAAGAGGGAACTAGTGTGAGCTTGCCTCCTCCCCACACTCATGCCCTCAGCAAATATTTACTGAATGCCTACTATGTGCCCGGCTAACCCGTGCTCTGAGAAGGAATACCACAAGGGACGGAAATGGTGTGAGAAGAAAGAAACTTGGGAAGCGAGTGTTGGCATTCGAAAGCGCTACATAGGCAGATTGACAAAGATCTCCACCTTATTCCTGGGGACTGGGACCACCATGGCATGCGCCCCTCCTTCAGCCAGACAGAGCCCAGCCCCTGCCTGGCCCATGCATCGCAGCCGTGAGCAAGCTGCCAGACGCCCACGTGGGTGTTCCCACCCATGGGTGCGTATGTTCTGGACCGGCACTGTGTGGACTTTGCTCCAGAGCTGCAGAGGAACGCTAGCTTGACTCGCCTCGCCCTAACTTCCCCCACAGAGCAGCAGATGCGGTCCATCTATTTCTGGGAACAGGCTGTGGTCACCCCCTTTGATGGGAACATGCTCACTTCATCGGCTCAACCCTTCTGGAAATGTCCTCACAAACACACCCAGAGATGTGTTTCCATGGTGATCTGTGTGCAGGCATCCTCCTGCCCAGTCCTGAGGAGGCTCACACATTCACCGACGCTGACTGTGTAGTTTTCTCGGGACTGAGATAAAAACAAGGGGTGTCCTAAGAGGGGGTGAGATCCAATACCCATCAGGATGGAGTGAAGGGCACTGCAGGAGCAGCAAACTGAAAAAAAAAAATCAACAAACCATAATCCAGAACATAGAGACTCTATATCAACCACCTGGAACTAGGCCATCCTGAAGCTCAGGGAAATTTGCGGAAGAGGGGGCGTAAGATTGTAAGAGCACAAGGATGGGAGGAGCAATGATTTGCAAAATACTCCACACAAGTTAGGGCCGAAGCAATCATATTTGGACTTTACATGCCCTGTGTAATGTCCAACACACTATTGACCCCACAAAGTCTAGCATTTGCTAAAGGCATTAGGATCCTTGGAGGCAAGGGATTGACAGCCTCAGGAGTGTTCCTATGCCTAACGGGAACACAGGAAAGGGTTCTGGGAAATGCCCCTGGGTCCTTGCACCTCATCGGAGAGGAGGACCCAGAGGAGAGTCTGGCATGCACATTAAAGGATGCTCCGGGGATGGGAGGGGGAGGCACTGGGGGATTGGGAAGGAAGGGGGAGGGGAGGGGGGCACAGAGGGATAGGGGATTGGAGGGAGGGGGGACCACTGTACCTGTTAAGTTTGTATGAGTGGAAATAAAAAAATAATTAAAGAAAAAACAACTTAAGGGTGAAGCGTGTGCTTTGGCTCACGGTCTGAAAGCACCATCTGCCACAGCGGAGGAGGGTGGGATTGGGGGTGAGGGGCATGAGAGCAGGGGCGTGACACAGCTGATCACAGCTCGCTTACAGTCAGGAAGCAGAGAGAGGCGAAGGCTGATCCTCAGCCGCTTCCTCCCAGCCTGTGGGAAGGCACCATCCTCATTCAGGGGGGGTCTTTCGGAAAGTTCCTCACAGATACGGCCCCCACACCTAGGATGTCTCCGTGGTAATTCTGAAGCCAGCTGCACTGACAAAGAGGATTCACCGTGGTGTTGGCACGTACCCCTGAAGTCACCGGAAGAAGCTCGCTCAGAGAATTCTAGTGTCCATGGATCTCTTAGCGAGCCAGACTTCAGGCAACGCGCTTTCTCTAGGTTGGGAGGGTTGATTAGTTAGTTGTCGCTGAGGATCAAAGCCAGGGCTTCACGCACGGCTTTGTGCACTCTAGTGCTGGGGTACAGGGCCGAAAATGATTTTTACTCCCCCATTTAAACAGAGTCCCCTTCTCTTGGCTCCACGCCCCGCGCAATCCTGACGCCCTGACGCCTCTCCCCTTCCTGGTCCTGATCATCTCGCTGCCCTGTCCTCCTTCTCACGCGGCCTCTCCCGGTCCTTGCCTGGCCTCGCTGGCCTTGAACCGCCTGCGGTAGAAGCCGAGTGCTTTGGTGTCGCACCTGCATAAAGCTTTGCTCTAATTTACGGCACGAACTTGTGCAGAAGTAGATGAAATCCCACGGGGCGCAGCTCGACTCCCTTACTCGTCCATTTATCTTCGTCCCTCTGAGCTGCTGTGATAAATTACCGCAGGCAGAGTGGTTTGAACAACAAACATTTGTTTCTCCAAGCTGTGGGGTCCGGGATAGGGGTGTCAGCAGCGGCGGTGTCTAAGGAGGACTCTCTCTCTCCCTGGCTGGCAGGAGGTCCTGCTGTGTCCTCCCGAGGTAGGCAGCCAAGACGGGGCAACCATTCCTCCTTCCAGGGGCACCTCTCCTCCTGCCCCTACACCCCCAACACAATGCTTTCGACAGCACAGGAGGGAGAAACAGAAACAGTCAGCTACAAGCCATTTCCACGAGGTCGAAGAAGAGCCCGCTGTACTGCTTCAGGAAAACGTGGCTCAGTGTGTAACAGCGCTTGCCACCAAGTCTAACGAACAGAGTTCCATCCCCGAATCCCCAGAACCACATGGTAGAAGGAGAGAAATGACCCCTGAAAGTTCTTCTCTGACCATCACGGATGTGCTGCGGCATGGCGAACATGCACAGACTGCGTGTACACACACACACACACACACACACACACACACACACACACGACAGATAAATAAATGAGCAACAACAAAAAGATTCAAGAATGCCTCCCACAGACGCCGGCGTCCAACAGATGAATTTCAACCTTGGCGAGTCAGCGATGGCCGCTTTTGTGCTAAGGTTTGTTTCAATTCTCATCAGAGAAAACTTCTGGGGTTGCATGTATTTCTGATAACAAATTCTTTGGGGGTTGTTTTTTGGGGGGATGAAATCAAGATACCTTGGAGGGGGGTGCTGGAGAGATGGCTCAGAAATTAAGCCTCTGCCTCACAAGCGAAAGGTTCTGAGTTTGGATCCCAGATCCCACATAAAAAATGCCAGGCAGGTCCTGGAAGGCGGAGCCTGAGAAACTCCAGAGCAAAGCAAATAGAAGGTAGAAGCCATCCTGGGTGATTCCCAAAGTCACGCTTGGGCTTCCACGGGCATACACGGTGCCCTCGGATACACACTCACACATACAAAAATAATAAAATCAACTTAAAAAAAAGATACTTTCATGGGGTGGTTGGTACAGGGGTGGGGTGGCTGTGGGCCATCACAGAGATACTGTGGTCTCCCGGGAGCTGGAGCTGAGAGCTGGGCCCTGTCTGCTCCTCTCTGCCACCAGGAAGTGGCTCCTGCTACAAGCTCTAGAAAGAGCCCCCTGGACTTCCTCAAGGAAAGAGGACCGAGAACTCAGGAAACATGAAGCAAATCCGACTTAACACATTCATACTGTGCCCACAGCCAGGATTCTGTGGTTTGTGTTGTGTTGTTTATAGGTTGGTTGGTTGGTTTGGTTTTGCTGTGCTGTGCTATGTTTTGAGACAGGATCTTACTCTGAGGCCCAAGGTGGCCTCAATTGACTGCAGTGCTCCTGTCACAGATTCCTGAATTGTAGGCTCCTCAGGCCTGAGCCACCACATCCGACCGAAGCCTGCTTCAATGAGCGGAGCGAGCTTCTCTCTCTCTTTCATTCTCTTTCTTTTCTTTGTCTCTTTCTTTCTCTCTCTCTCTCTTTCTTTTCTTTCTTTCTCCTTCCTCCTCCCTCCCCTCCCTCTCCTCCCCCCTCCTCCCTCTGCCCCTCCCCATTCCTCTCTCTGTCCCTTTCTTTCCTCCCCTCTCTCCTTCCCTCCCTCCTTCCCTCCCTCCTTCCCTCCCTCCTTCCCTCTCTCCTTCCCTCCCTTCTTCCCTTCCTCCTTTCTGGGCAGGTTCTTTCTTCCTTTCTTTCTTTCTTTCTTTCTTTCTTTCTTTCTTTCTTCTTTCTTTCTTTCTTTCTTTCTTCTCTCTCTCTCTCTCTCTCTCTCTCTCTCTCTCTCTCTCTCTCTCACACCTGTGTGTATATGTGTACAAGAGAGTACTGCATGCTCATGCCTATGGAGCCCTAGGGGTACACTAGTATCACTCTGGATTACTCTACCTCCTTATTGCTTTGCTTTGGGGTCTTCCAGGCCGACCTTCCTGAGGTCCATGCAGGCCACCACCATTTTCAGCCCAGCATTTTTATGTGGGAAACAAACTCAGGTCCTTTTGTGCAAAATAAAGGCTTTAACCCCTGAGCCGCCTCCTTATCCCTGAGGTGAGTAATTTTAAACAGAATGAGCAACGGAAGCATCCAGAGGTGTTCAGGGAAAAGTATGTTCCCAGCGTGACGTGAAAGTGAGGAAAAGGCAAATGAAATCAAGGCGTCCCAGTTGCTCATGTAGGACCTTGAGTTGAGGGGTAGGCTTGCTCCTAGTTCTTGGAAAGCCTGGGGAGGTGTTGGGGCAGGTTCTTTGCAACTCTGGCACCAGTGATTGGAACGGATTCAGGAAAAGTAAACAAGCAAAAGTTGTAGAAGAAAGGAAGGTGACTTCTGAAGAGAAGTGGAGACTTCTTCCTCGATGGAAGACGGTTGGGCTGGAAAAGGGCTAAAGGAAAAGAATTTGTTGCTTAGAGACAGCATTTTTATCTTCAAATTTGAGATAGTAACATTTGTTCCCAGAATTACTATAATTAAACCAAAACTATATGTGAAAGTGCCTAACATAGTCCCTGTATATTGCAGCGTCGTGATAGTTACACGTTCAATGACTAACTCAGTGCATGAATGACAATATGGGAAAGATGGTTGACCAGAGATGGATGGATGATGGATGGATGAGGGATGATGGATGGATGGGGGATGATGGATGGGGGATGATGGATGGATGGATGGATGGATGATGGATGGAGGATGGATGGATGGGGGATGATGGATGGGAGATGACGGATGGATGGATGGATGGATGGATGGATGGATGGATGATGGATGGATGGGGGATGGATGGATGGATGATGGATGGGGATGATGGATGGGGGATGATGGATGGATGGGGGATGGATGGATGGAGGATGGATGGATGGATGATGGATGATGGATGGATGGATGATGGATGGATGGGGGATGGATGGATGGACGATGGATGGATGGGGGATGGATGGATGATGAATGGATGGATGGATGGATGGATGGATGATGGATGGGGATGGATGGAATGATGGATGATGGATGGGGGATGAATGGAATGATGGATGATGGATGGATGAATGGGTGGGTAGATGGATGGATGGATGGTTGGGTGGGTGGATGGATGGGTGATTGGGTAGATGGATGATTGGGTGGGTGGGTGGATGGGTGGGTAGGTAGGTGGATGGATGGGTAGATGGATGGATGGATGGGTAAGTGAGCAGGTGGATGGGTGTATAATGGGTGGGTGGATGGCTGGATGATGGATGGGTGGGTGGATAGATGTGTGAATGGATAGGAGTGCATATGGGTGAGCGAATGGATGGATGGATGGGTGGATGAATGGATGTGTACACAGATAGGTGGGCTGATGAATAAAGAGGAGGAGGGGAAAGAAGGAAAACTGCTAAGTGCATTTTATTCTAATGCTACCTCCTCCAAGAAGCCACCGAGGACTTCCACTGATCCCACACCCCACCCCATGTGTGCTGTCAGTAGTGGAGGCTGATGGGGGAAACAGCTAAGAAGACATTCCTTCCTCACAAGAGGGCAAGTTTCCCATAGCTGGTATGGCCTCAAAAGTGCTTGAGCCACCCCCCACCTAAGCTGAGAAGTACCCCGGAAAGCCAAGAGTCACAGCTGAGCTGCCCCCCAACCAGGGATGTCTGGCCACCTCTCAACCAGAACCAGCCACTCCTCAGCCACTTATTGTGCCCAAAACGTAACCTTTAGGGTTTGAGCAGTGTGTGGGGTTCACAGCTCTGCGTGGTTGTGAGACACGGAGCGTTCTGGCACCCGGGCCTGCAAGGCCAAGGGCACGATGCCCCCAGGCCGTCTCTGCGCCGCACAGCGGGGCCAGCCATGTGGCCAGAGCATCTGATCCTCCGCTTGTCACCATGACTCTCTTTTGACTGAGCCCAGAGGGCTCGGTGGCAGCGCAAACACTTCAGAGGGGAGAGCGAAGGCTCACACGCGGGACGGGAAAGAATGGACTCCACTGTGCAGTGAGAGTCCTGGCCAGATGTCACGTTCAGGGAAAATAGAAAGTGGCATGGCGTGTGTGAGCGTGTGTCTGCGTGTGCGCGCGCACGTGTGTAGATGAAGGGAATGTGCAGAAGCCAATCATGAATGATACACACCAGTCTGTCCTCGCCCTCACCTCTTGCAGTACAGCCCAGAACACCATGTCTGCTTGCAGCCCCCTCTCTTGTTCCCCCACCCTCATCCTGCTTTGGATGTCTCAGCCCCGATCACGCCTGTCCATGCAGCTCCGTCCCAAGCCTCTCTGTTTCACACGCCTTCCTGCATCTCCCTGGGCGCCTGGACAACTATAGCAAGTGCTTCTGTTGCTTTTAGACGTGTCAGCAAGAATTCGCTCATTTCCAGACTGGGGCCAAGCTCCATGTCTTAACCCTTTGCCTCACAAGCCAAAGAGGACCCCACATAAAGTGCTGGGTGGCTGTGGCAGCCCGTCTGTAACTCCATCCCCCGAGCAGAATATTCTGGACTTCATTAGCAGCAGTAAGGTAAAAGAGTGAGGGAGGGTGATTCCTCACATCACCCTTGGACCTCCACAGGCACTCACACACTCAAGTACACTGGTATACATATATATGCACATACGTGTATACCACCCACATGAAAGCGTACACACACATATATGCTGTATACACACACATGAAAAAAATAATGCATTTCCATCTGATAATAATACTAAAAGTGAGCCACCTTAATCATGAACATTTTGCAAAGGAGAAATTAAGGCACTAAGAAATCAAATAGCTGGCTACAGCTGGTAAAGAGCAGAATGAAGATTAGACTCCAAGTGGTTTGGCTTCGGATATGAACCCCAGCCTACTGGCCCTACAGCTCATTCTAGACTTCTGTTCTCTATCTATCATCTATCTATCTATCTATCTATCTATCTATCTATCTATCTATCTATCTATCTATCTATCTCTATCACACACACACAACACACACACACATACCATGTACACTCACATAATACATCAAGGAATGTATCCTCTGTACACATCCATACCTAACATAATGCATACACTACACACCTGAAATACAACACGCACATTTACTGTGTCTGTTTCTGGTTTCGACTTTTACCCCAGCAAGCACTTTTCTTACTCCCACCAGGCCCGATTTCCTGCCCTTTGCAGAAGCCGTCCTCAGTCTCCCCTCCTGACATCCCTCTCCTTCAGCGCTTCCTTCCAGTCTCCTTCCCCTTCCACCCACTGGGATCAGCTTCATTCAGGTGCACTGCCCTGCACCCCCAAGCCTGCAGCTAGCTCGTGGGACAGAGTGTGAGCAAAGAGGGGGCGACCTGCCGTGAGCCACTTGGCTCCCGCCTCTATACGACTGTTCCCTCTCCACACCAAACACCAAATTGACTTGCGTCAGATCCTTTCCTTTAGTCCTGTGAAGCACAGTTCTATAAATGTGCCACTAAATTCTACATCAAGCTGGTCCTCATTATTTCAGACAATATCTGAGAATTCACCTAGTCACTGAAATGCATTGGTAATCTCCAATCCCCAAGTGGTTTTGAGGTCATTTGTGAACTGGCCAGCGCATGAGGCTCAGGTCGCCTTCACGTCTCAACTCTCAAACTGTCTGGAGATGTGTTACTCAGGTCTGCGGAGTGTGTGTGTGTGCGCGCGTGCTCACGCGTGGAAGTCAATGGTTAATACCAGGTATCTTCCTCAATTACTCTCCATCTTACATTGTCGGGCTGTTTCTCTTGAGCCCAGAACTCACTGATTTCACTCATCTGGAGCCATGTTGCTCCAGGGATCCCCTCCTGGGCCGGGGGAACAGAGGGATGCTGCCACACCCATCCAGCATTTACACAGGTGCTGCGGAGTCAAATCTCCTCCTCAAGACTGCACAGCCGGCGCCGCACCAGCATCTCCTCAGCTGCACGCTGCTCACTCTGCGCGTCTCCTGTTGCTGATTTCACGGTTGAAACCACGCCCCGATGCACCCGAAGGCCTTACAGGGCAAAGACACGAGTTTCACGTGACCGAGTCAACAACATGCATTCAGAAAGGTGCTTTAGACAGAAACACACGCAAACCAATGATATGCTGATCAGTGAACAGAAGTGCTGTGGCCAGGGACTGACAAATCAAGCATGGTTTTTTTCTTCAGCAGATATTGTTTAGTATTTACTAATTCAGTGTTCTTGGCAATTTTATAGCGCATATCCATTATGAATATAAATATATCCATATATATGTATATATGCACACAAACACACATATGTATATACATACTCACAGTTCCTCTTCTGCCACCACTAGGGTTGACACCAAGGTTGACTTCTGGCCTTTATATACAAACATGCGTGTATACACACACACACACACACACACACACACAAAGAGTTTGAGGTCAGCCTGGATTGTATAAGAAGACCTATCAAATAACAAAATAAGATAAACAAGAAAAAAAAAAGAGAGAGAAAGGGCCACTTTACTGAAAGAGCCCATCTCTGCCTTTGTCTCATTTGAAGCAGAGCATCATGGGCCCGCTTTGGAGCAAATCCCCAGGGCGCAGTGATCCTGACTGTGGTCTTGTCTGGCCTCAGCCAAGAGCCCGGCCCCTCCCTCACAAACCCCCTTGGTCCCCAGCGGCTCTTGCCTCAGGGACACTTTGAACCAAGGGAAGGCAGAGAGACCCAGGGCCGAGGTGCAGACCCCAGGCCCGCTGTCTCAGTTGCCAGTGAGACACCCCACCTCTGCAAACAGCCCCCCAGGTTTGAGAACGTCTCCCAGAGCCATTTGACCTCTCACCCACCTCATGCAAGCATGCGCTTTGCATCTCTCATTTCCTTCCTTCCCTGCTTAGTCTTCCTGGGCCCCCAAAGACAAAGCCGGCCTCTTCCCTGACACCCGCCACATCCTGCGCGTCTGCGATTAGATGACCCCTTGGGCTGACCTGCTTCAGGTTAAATGAGCCTATTCATAGAACTGCTCCTCTTGGAACTGTGCTGCGCCCCCATATCCATTTCCTGACTCCTTTTAGATGAGGAATGCGCCAACTGTCCCCCCTCTGTGAGGGTCTTAGAGCATCTCTCTTCTCTAACTTTGCCTTGGAAGCCAGGTGCAGGCCAGACCCTGTCTTTTAGGAAGCCAGGGATTGCGCTGCATATCTGTTATTTGGCTTCATCTGTGATGTGACCTGAAGTTCAGAAGAGGGCTGGTCGGACGGCTGCACAGGGAAACGGCCTTGCCACAAAAACCTAACGACCTGAATTTGATCCCCAGAATTCATGTAAAGGTGGAAGGAGAGGATTGACTATAAGGTGCCCTCTGACCTCCGCATGAATGCTGTGGTATGTATAACCCCACACACACACTTACACACACACACACACACACACACACACACACACAGGATAATAAATAAAATTTGCAACTCTAAAAGAAAATAAAGCTTAAAAGAAGTTCTATAGTTGCTACTGAGAATCTATGAAAGACTGGGCCGGAGAGACGGCTCTGTAAATAAAGGCACCTGCTGGCCCATCTAGAGAACGAGAGTCCTGTTCTAGAAGCTTCTGTGCTGGAAGGGGGATCCTAGCTTCTGAAAGTTGTCCTCTACCTTGACATGCAAGCCATAGTGTGTGTATACCTGCTCTCTCCTTCTCTCTCTCTCCTTCTCTCTCTCTCTCTCTCTGTTGCTCTTGCTCTTTTTCAAATGCATAAGCAAAATGTTCTTTAAAAATCAAAATCAAAGAATCGTTTGAGGATGACCCACTCTTTATAGAAACCCCAGGTGTAGGTTTAGGTGCCGCATAATCCCTCTACTGAAGACATCAGCACTCAGAGGCTGTCGAGGTCAGGGAAGGCTGGCTAGTCTCTGGTCCTGATGAATCTATTAAACACTTTCCCTGACTCCATCTCCCTCCTCCACGTTCAGACACAGGCACGTGTGTCGGGAACTCTTTGGCTAATTCACCGCCATTCCAGTTTCTCTCTTCTAGATGTCATTTACTGTAATCGCCTGGGAAACTGAAAGCCACTTTCCAGGAGCCTGGGAACAGCAGTCACTCATTTGCATCCCACATTTCAAGTCCTGAACCACTGCGTGATTCCCTAGAGGTCTGACGCTTGTCACTTGGCTTCTGTCAGGTGCCTGGCTCTTCAGCGAGCTGGGGGTGGCATTTGAACAGTGCTTTCTTTCCTAGCTCTGGGATGGCAAACAACACCCAGACTTGGGCCATTTCCACGTGTCCAATCGTGAAAACAGACAAGAGTATCGGTGACAGTTGGAGTTTAGATGCAAATCGTCCACCATAGCTTTAAACACTCGGGTTTAAACATTTGGTCTTCACCTGATGATGTTTCGCTCTGTTTTGTTTTGGGTTTTTTTTTGGGGGGGTAAGGAATCTTTAGGAGGTGGAGCCTAGCTAGAAGTGGGTCACCGTGTGGGGGACAGGCCTCAAGGTTTATAATCTGATCTTGCTTCTGGCTCTTCCTCTGCTTCTTGGTCTTCCATAATGTGACCAAGCAGACTCACGTTCCTGCTGAGACCACTCCACCAGCATGCCTTCCCCCCACGACAGACGGTACCCTCCAACTGTAAGCCTAGTAAATCTTTCCTCCCTGAAGTTGCTTCCTCTCATATCTTTGGTTACATTGGCAGAAAAGTTAACTAATGTAATACATCTAGACAGTTTTGCCTGAAGAAGAGAGAAAGAATCCAAAGAAGATATCACCGTGCACCCTGGGCCGAGTGTGGAAGCCAAGGTTAGTCAAAGGCTGTGAAGTCCCAAAGGACAACGAGAAGCCATGATCCCAGCACGAGGCAACTCAGGGTTTCCAAGCTGGATGGTAAGTATACGTGCAGCTACCACTTCCTGCGTTTCCTCGACGGTGGCACAAGTTGGTCAGTGGGCACCTGTGTTTCATAATCCTCTGAGCGCCACGGTTGGGCAGTAGGATTGTCCACATTTCATGGCTGCAGAAATGGAGGCTCAGAAGTGGGGCAGGACCCGGTGCCCAATGTAAGACTTCACAGCAACAGAGAGGGTCAAGGTGTGAATTCAGCTGTCTCATGGGGGGGGGTCCTTCAGAGGTGGCCTGGTAAAGGAAGGATAAGAGCCGATAGCCTATGGGAAAACTCCCTGGCCAGATACATGCAGAACGCTAATCTGCAAGGAAGGGTAGATTTGTTGTGGTTGTCTTGAGACCTGTTAGGTGTGAGACCTTTGTGTCTGTCGTGCGCTGAACAACGCAGGTAAGCTTCAGCAACGCTCCTTGGTCCTCCCTTCACACGACCCTGCCATGTCGTGGGAATAAACACACTGGACGGCTCTGGGAGTCCAAGAGACGCGATCCTGAGATGCACAAACACCGGGAGAAACGCCGTGAGGCACTAGGTCGCTGGGGGTCCTGCCCGGCAGACGCTTACACATCTGGAGCGCCCTCTGAGTGAGGCAGAAAAATGCAAACTGTTACGTTACTGCTAAACACTGAATCAGTAGCGTTAGCCATAGCCACACCGTTCACATTTTTTTGTATTTATTTTGCACGCGCACGAGTGTGTGTGTGTGTGTCAGAGGGCACTGTGTGTCCCTGTGAAGGACCAAAGGTGACTTCAGGAATCATCCTGGATTGTTTCTACCTCCTTCTTGCCCAGGCTTTGCACACCAGGACTATAAGTGCAGCCACCACCGTTTCTGCCTATTTTCATGTAGGACCTGGGATCTGAACTCGGGACTCTCTGCTTTCGAGACAGAGTCTTAGCCATCTCTCCAGCCCAAGTGAAGAAACTTCAAAGACTGCCACCCTCATCCCTCCTTGCTACCTGACAAGCATCACAAAGTCCTTTTCCCCTCTGTGGTCAACCCACCCCGCTGCTACTTAGCAACCATCTTGCCCGCTTCGCTTGCTCCTCTCTGCTCTGCTGTAGTATAAAAACAAAACGCAAGCCGAACCCAGGGCTGGAGCCTTCGAGTGATCCTAGCAGCAGCCCACCGGTGAACAAAACTCCTCTCTTCCCCGGTAATTAGTGTCCGAGAAATTCTTCCAGGGAAATTCCCACAGCGCGGGAGGAACTCCAACTCTAGAACCAGACCTGGGTTCTAATCCTTGTTCCACCACCACCACCACGTGCTGTGTGACCCTTGAGTATCAGTTACTTAACTTCTCTGTGCTTCAGCTTATGCACAGACAAGGGGCGAGGAGCCATGGAGTTACGGCAGGTCGACCCCTGTGTGGCACACAGAAAGGACTGTGTGAGTTACTCGGTGGAACTTAGGTGTACCTGGTAGGGTTAGATGCCCTCAAGGTAACCCAAGAGAGTGTGCTGTGTAGGGCTCTGCAACTCTCCTGTCTGGTCAGCTGCACTGACCATGAACCCAAGGTCGCAGTCCTGGGGTCCTCAGATGTGCCGAAAGCAGGGGACATCTGGGTGACTAGCAGCTTTGGAACGGCCTCTGTGGCACCTCCTGGAGCGGGCCTGCCTGCTTCTGGGTGAACTTACTGAAATCAAGGCTCTTTTGTACCGAGAGAGAGGTGGGCCGGCCATCTAGATGAGAGGAGACGTCTTCGCCGCAAGAACAATATGATCAAGTCACTTGCTAAAACATGAAGCACAGCTGAATACTGAGCAGTTATCTGTTTCGCCAAGACCTAGGCGACTCCTTAGAGTTTGACGCAGATAAAAGGGGAGATGAGAAAATGGGGTTCCAACACAGATACAGGGGCTCAGGGTTGAAAAAAGCCTCAAGTGTTTGCACCTGCTGCTATTCCACCAAGTAGTAACAGGTTCGGCGTAGCGCTCTGCTTACTTGAAATTAATCTTTTTTCCTTAAGTGCTTATTTGAATATCAAAATAATTTTTCCGAGCCAGTGAAATGACTAACAAGGCACAAGTGCTTTTCCACTAAGACTGACCTGAATTCGACCCCAGAGCCGTGTGGTGGAAGGAGAGAACCGGCTCCTACGCGGTGTCATCTGACCTCCGCTGTGTGCTGCGGCACACGCACAGACATGCACACCTGTGGGCGTGTGCAAGCACACACTTGTGGATGTACAGGAGATCAATGTAAAAAAACTTAATCACCTTCTTATTCTTTTTGACAGAGTCTCATGGGATCGAGGGTAGCCTGGGAGTCACTGGGAAGCTTTGAGGTTTGATTTTCCTGCCTCTCCCTCCCAAGTACTGAGACGTTGGGATCCCAGGTGTGCACCTCTGCAGCCAGTTCTATGTGGCACTGGGAACGGAACACAGGTTTTCATGCATGGCAGGTAAGCATTCCACCAACTGTATTCTCAGCCCCAAAAGAATGATTCCTTTTTCATATCTTATTATGAAAACGAGAGAATATGCATGCATACCATAGTTTCTGAAAGTTGTTCTTTCCTTCCCCTAGTCTGGCTTCAGTCAACTGAATTCAAGTCACCAGGTCTCCAGGGTTGGAAGCGGAAGCTCTATCCACTGAGCTACCTTGCTCACCAGTGCCTAAAATATTTGCGTATTGGCTCATACCTGTAGTCCCAGCACTGGGGACAGACACGGAGGTGGGAAGGCAGCGAGCTTGGGCCAGGACTGTTCTACATCGCAAAAACATGTCTCGGGAGATATGAATATGTGTGAGACCTACTATGTGCTGGCACTCTTTGTTGCGTATGTCATGGGGAAGCAGGTGCTGAAGACGGGCGAGTCAGAAAGCTGTTTGCAGGGGCTGGAGAGGTGGCTCAGGGGTTAAGCCTCCGCCTTGCAGGCGGAGGGTCCTGAGTTCGGATCCCAGATCCCACGTATAGACGCCAGGCGGAAGCGGGGGCGGCCTGCGCTTCTGGTCCTGGTAGGGCGGAGCCTGTGAATCCCGGGGCAGAAGGAGGTGGAGGCGTCCATGGTGGTTCGCGAATTCGTCCATGGTTCTACACACACACACACACACACACGCACACATGCACGCGCACATACATACACACACACCACAATTGAATAAATAATAATAAAAAAAATTAAAAAAAAAAAAGAAGGCTGTTTGCAGAGCACACAGAAGCTAAGGGGGAGAAGTAGAATGTTGAGCCTACATCTATCCTCTCTCATCCGTGACGCAAGGCCTGCAGCCTCCATTCCACGGTCTCTACCCAAGTATCTCAATTTCCAACCAGGCACCTATTTGGGCTCCAAAGTCTACTTTTTCTTTTTTCTCTTTTCTCATAGCTTCTAAACGCCTATGTGCCCTGGGTACCCGACGGGTACCACGCTGCTGCCAGCCAGGGAGAGTCGAGTGCGCAGATGAGATCCTTGGCAGGGTCTGTGACTCAGGGGAGGGCCGAGGGTCACCCAGGCCACCACGTCAGACAGGAGACCAGACGAATGGCTGCACATCAGCTCAAGCTGCTGTGCTCTGGCCACAGCAGCTGGCATCCACGGCACACAAGCAACAAGCAACGTCAACTTGGCCGCGGCGGCAAACAGCTGGGGGAGGGGGCACCACCCAATCTTGTGTAATGAGAATAGAGCAGGGCCTAGACTGTAATCCACCCTCTGCAGAAACCAATCATTCCTCCTCGTTACCGAGTGAAGAAATGCCTCTCTGGGCGCCTTTGGCTCTGAACAAACAAATAAAACAAATCCTTCCTATGGAATTCATTTGCCATTTAATGCAACCTAATGATTTCCAATTGAAACCATATTTGTATTTGTATCGACTTATTAATAGCACATCCATTTTCCACACAATAAAGCCCGAGCATGAACTGATGACTTTGACCAAAATGCATTAGGTAGCATTAAAGATTAAATAAACACTGTTTCCATGAATAATGTTTAATGTCTTCTACTTGTCAGTCTATTGAAAATTGATCTCTGGGTATTTCAGGCGAGGGCTCCGCGGAGAACATTTCGAACATATTATGAGTACTGGCTCGGCAATAGGACGAGGAATGCTTTCCAGGCCATCGGTACAGCTCATTACGACTTTAGAATATTCTGGTTAATGTGTACAAGTTGTTCCAATGTTGACGGCGAAAGCCAAGCAGCTGGGGGAAGCAAATGAAACTGATTCCCCAAAGCAGCTTGGCAATGCAGAAGCCAGTCCTACTTGCTCCCTCCAGGCCAGTGATTGCATCGCCCACATGGGTAGCTGCTGCCTCTGTTTGGGGGGCCCGAGCTCTACCCGGGAGCTTGGCAGTATGTTCGCCTGACACCGGCGAAGGACCCAGTGGGGTGGAGGCGACCTTGTCTACTCCTCACAGCTCGCATGAAGAACATTTCTGAACTGTGGTCACATGAGTGTCGTCAGCTCCACCTGGGCAAAGATGGTGTCCGTACTAACCTTATGTCCCCGGAGGTTAGGAGAGAGGGTCTGGTATATGGGGGAGGGGGTAGATCTGTAGTGTGAGGCTTTGTGCCAGAGTCCTGCCTTCTCTGTCCTCTCCGGAGACTGAGGCAGGAGGATCGAAAGTGCAGGGCAACCCCAGGGTGAGGCTGAGGTCAGGGTGGCAACTAGTGAGCATGTATTTCAGGATACAAGGAAGGGGCCAGCAAGATGGCTCAGCTGCTAAGGTGACTTCTCAAAAGCCCTGCTGCCCAGAGTTTGATTCCCAGCAGAGTTCACGTGGCGGAAGGAGAGGACTGGCTTCTGAACGTTGTCTCCACCTGTGCACCATCGTATGCATGTTCTCCTCTCTCTCTCTCTCTCTCTCTCTCTCTCTCTCTGTCTCAGAATATATATATTCTGAAATAAGTACAATATATATAAATGAAGTGGCTCAAGGTAGAAAAGAGGACTGAGGATATAGACTAGGAGTCAATATTCAGTACCAAAAAGAAAGGTCTACAGAAAAGAAGCAAAAGCTAAGTGTGGTGGTGGTGCTGTAATCTTGATATTCAGTAGATGGAAATCTGAGGATCAGCCTGGGATACATAAAACCGCGTCCAAAAGTAGATTAAAACAGAAGGATAGAAAGAAAGAGAGAAGGAAGAAAGGAAGGAAGGAAGGAAAGTCAAGCCTTTCAGAAACATGCCTTTACTACAGCAATAATAATAATTAATTAATTACAATAACGGCTAATTATCAAATATTTTCTTTGAGCAGTCAAGGTGGCAGCGTGTCCCATACACTACCTCCCATTACCTCAGCACCCACTTACATGGTCACTTTCCTTGCTGCTGAGACAAAACACCTTGCAAAGCAAGTGAAGAAAAGAAAGTTCTTTTAGATTCCACCACTAAGGACAGACTGATGGCACAACAGGAGGTAGCCTGTCACATCAGCACTCAGGAAACGGAGACGGAACAGGAAGTGCAGCCAGGCTCTGCCGTTGGACAGCCTCCTTGCACAGCGTTTTACCTTCGTCCCCTGGGCAGCCTTCTTAGACTTCGCCGAGTCTGAGCTAGAAGGATGTTGAAACTTCCCCTCCTGGAGGAAGTCTCAGGTAAGCAAACAGCTTGGTTGGGAAGTTTCTGAAACCGGCAAGCTTGGGGGGCTGTGTAGCCTTTCCCCAGGTCTTCAGAGATCAGGGGATGGTGGGAGGGAACAGGCCCAGGAGCTTCCAGCGTCGACCTGGAGAGGAACCTGATCCAGGTGGGAGTAGAACACACCCCGGAGTCTTAAAATTCCCTTTGATGTGAAGAAAGAGGGAATAGGTATGAGTGAGACCAACTAGGGGACAGATGTGGTCAGACAGATTCCACGGGCATGAAATGTTGCTACCGAGAAATCTGTGTATTACCTACAGTAATTGCAAGGATTGTGAACAGGAGGGATGGGGTTGGAGGGCCACACCAGAAACAAGGAGAGAAGTGACCATGTTACAGTAGAGAAAATAGACCTCCATCAAGGACTGCAAGTAAGCAATGTGACACCTGGTTAAGTTCACAGACATTCGTTCCTGATCATTTACAACTAAGGGGGTATGATCTCACCAGAAGGGGAGGGCATATAGTCTGGCAGATTAAAAAGTAACCATTTTGCAAATGGGTGATTGACCCCTCCCTCACTGAGGTTTCCTACTTTTATTACATCTACCCTTGAATGTGCTCTTATAATAAGACTCCAGTTTAACAGCTTTTTGTCTCTGGTCAGGGGGTGACATACAGTGCCCAGCAGGATGGAGTGAAGGGCATTGCAGGAACAGCAAAACTGCAAAAGAAAATCAACAAACCACAATCCAGAACTTGAGACTCTATATCAACCACCTAGAACTAGGCCAGACTAATCTCTCCCCATCCTGAAGCTCAGGGACATTTGCGGAAGAGGGGGCGGTAAGAGTGTAAGAGCAAAAGGATGGGAGGAGCAATGATTTGCAAGATACTCCACACAAGTTAGGGCCGAAGCAATCATAATTGGACTTTGCATGCCCTGCGCAATATCCAACACACTATTGACCCCACAAAGTCTAGCATCTGCTAAAGGCACCAAGATCCTTGGAGGCAAGGGATTGGCAGCCACAGTAGTGTTCCTATGCTTAAGGGGAACACAGGAAAGGGTTCAGGGAAATGCCACTGGGTCCTTGTATGTCATCAGAGAGGAGAGCCCAGAGGAGAGTCTGGCATGCACATTAAAGGACTCTCTGGGAATTGGGGGGGAGGCACTGGGGGATGGGGAGGGAGGAGGAGGGGGAGGGGAGCAGGGGGTTCGGGGGGAGGAGGAGGGAGGGAGGGAACTGGTGTACCTATTAAGTTTGTATGAGCTGAAATAATAATAAAAAATGTATATAAAAAAAGAAATGTTGCTACCGAGGAGTTTCAGTAGCAGTCTTTAATTTTATTTATTTATTTGTTTATTTTATTTGCGTGTGTGGTTGTGAGTGTGGCTGCCCGTGTGGGTGTATCTGGGGATAGGGGTGTGGGGTGTGTAGAAGAGGGCACTTGAGTGCGTTTGTGCCTGTAGACTCCCAAGCGTGACTTCAGGGATCATCCTGGATTGCTCTCCCTTCTTATTACTTTACTCTGGGGTTTCTCAGGATCCTCCTTCCAGAGCCCGGAGTGCAGGACGCCATCATTTCCACTTGGCATTTTTAAGGAGGAGCTGGGGATTCAAACTCGGGTCCTTTTGCTTGCAAGACAAAGGCCTTAACCCCTTGGCCCATCTCTCTAGCTCAGCCCCAGTCATACCTGGCATTTGGCAAAAGTCTCCTGGCAGATGTAGACAGCATCTGTCTCCATCTCAGCGTGATGGGTGTGGAAAGATCTCTAGCCAGGAGCTACTGGAGCGGTAAACTTTCAGGGATGAGGATGTAGAAATGAGCAGCCGTTATTCTCCTCCAAGGTCCCTGCCAAGACCTCTCTCTTTTTTTTTTTTTTTTTTTCCAGATTTTTACTTAAGGATTTCAATCCTTGCGTTTCCTTCCGTCCCTCCCTGAGCCTGGGCTCAGGGCAGCTCTCTGGCCTCAGGACTCTCACTGTGGCATAGAGCCACTTGCTTCATGGGGGGGGGGGCTCAGAAAGACAATTAATAGACAGATTGCCCATTATACTTGTGTTCCTCCCACAGTATGGCTGGGGAAACGCTCAGGAGACAGTTGGTCCCAGGAGAGTCTGGTACCTCACCTGCCTCCTAGGAGGGGACGGTGCCTTTTTCAAAGCAGGTGCTGGAAACCCCCCAGAGGGGCTCTGAGAAAACCTTATCCTATAACCATGCAGCCTGCCGCTGCCTAATAGATGTGCTTCCCACAGGAGGTCGGTGTTGCAGAGTCAAAAACCCTGAGACGAGACTGAGCTCTTCAAGGTAGGTCATGCAATTGGGCTGTTTCCCCTGGGCAAGTACTCCCGACGCCCGTCGTCATCATATTGCTGACGAGTTCATCCCGCGCCGCTGACCTTTCCTAGTTAGCCAATTCAGCCGCACACAAAGTTTACAGATCCTAGACTCCGCCTCCAAACAGCTGGAGTCCAGAGAACATGACAGTACAGGCCGAGGAGACAGCTCGGTCGGTCAAGTGCTTCCACACGAGCATGAAGACCTGGCTTTGATCCTCGGAACCTATGCAAAGAAAATCAGAAACAAATAAAATAAGCCACGTGCACTGGCACGTGCCTACGGTCCCAACGCTGGGAGAGGTTAGACACTAGCCTAGCTGAACCAGTGAGTTCCATGCAAACATTAGAGAATCGGTGTCAGAATTGGGTGACATCCAATACCCATCAGGATGGAGCCAAGGGCATTGAAGGAGCAGCAAAACTGAAAAAAAAAAAAACTCAACAAACCATAATTCAGAACGTCAGAGACTTTATATCAACCACCTGGAACTAGGCCAGCCTAATCTCTCCCCATCCTGAAGCTCAGGGAAATTTGCGGAAGAGGGGGCGGTAAGATTGTAAGAGCACAAGGATGGGGAAGACTAATGATATGCAAGATACTCCACACAAGTTAGGGCCGAAGCAATCATAACAGGACTTTGCATGCCCTGCTCAATGACCAACACATTATTGACCCCTCAAAGTCTAGCATGAACTAAAGGCACTAGGATCCTTAGAAGCTAAGGATTAACAGTCGCAATAGTGTTCCTATACTTAAGGGGAACACAAGAAAGAGTTCTAGAGTCCTTACACCTCATCAGAGAGGAGGACCCAGAGGAAAGTTTGATATACACATTAAAGGATGCTCCAGGGATGGGGGAGAGAAGCCACTGGGAAATAAGGAGGGAGAGGGGAAAGGAAGGAGAAAAGGGGAGAGAGAGGGGATCGGGGACCTATTAAGTTTGTATGAGGGGAAATAAAAAATTTTTAAAAAAATTTAAAAATAAAAATGGGGAAAACAGCTAGGGCCTGACACCCCAGGCTGACCTCTGTCTTCCACACATGCACGCACATGAATACTTCCACAGTGCACGCATTAAGGATGGTAATCGATGGCTTCTTCCTAGTGACCATTTGAGACTGAACGCTGCTGTTTCACATTGGATTTTAATCTAGTTTCTTTGGCAGGTCCTTCCGGTCAGGTCATCCTCGTTCTACAGATGAGGACGCAGTGAGCGGCCCATGATCACGTGATAGCAAAGGAAGAAGTCGCGCCCGAGGCTGTGACCCTCGCCTTTCCGTCACTCCGCAAGGGGAGCCGTGAGGGCCAACAACCCGGGCTGAGTCCTTCAGGAAAGGAAGATGTCAGCGCGTGTCCTGATGTAAGGCATGGGGTCTCGGTCCTGAGGAAGACGTCCCGGACTAGAGTGAAGGGACATCTGAGTCAGAGGAGCAGCAGGCGCTGAAAGGGGCTAAGGGAGGATGCGAGTGTTTGTTAGAAAATCTGCCCCATCTCCGCCTGCTGCGGAAGGAGACGCCCCTTACGTTCCATCCCAGCACACATGCTGTCTACATGCACCCGCCTTAGCTCCCAGTGGTCCCCCTATGCACATCAGACTGAAGGGCAAAGAAGTTACATGATTCACCCCGTTGACCCGGGCAAGGTACGGAGCCCTGGGGGCTACTCTGGGCATCTCTGTCTCCCAAGATGTGGTCATTTAACGGGAAGACTCGGCTCCTTGAATGGAGGGATGTCAAGATCATGCACTTAGCGCCAAGTAGCTGTGACTCCTGCAGCCATTCCATCCTGGTCTTGTCCTTCTGTTCACCAAGCCTGAGAACCATCGGCTTATGTCCTCTAATGTGTTATATTAGAGCCATAAGTTTATGTCTGGGAAGCTGGGAGGAAGCAGTTAGCCGGTCCCCACCTGCATTCTGGCCACTTCAAGTCTGGGAGTCAAGGCTGAAGGCATAAGACTGCAGACCAAGAGCAGACCCCAGCAGGCTCAGGGAGAGGAGAGGAGAGGTCTGGCTTCCAACCTCCCCAGGTCATTTTCTCTCTTCATCTTGGGTTTTCCAGGCAGAAATGGAGTTTGGAATTCTCTCATTTGCTTTGGTTTTCAGTTAGAAGATAACTTAGTTTAGCGTGTTCTGACCAATCACCTTAGACTGGATGGATGACTTCGGCCACCAATGTTGATCTCGTTGCTCCAGCTTCACTTTCGTGGAGGTCAAAAGTCGAAGATCTGAAGTCTGAGGAAGGCCTTGCAGGAAGAACCGGAAGGTTCTCTGGACTAATTCTGTGCATGAGGTTCAGTCCTCCCAGTCTGGCAAGTGAGGTTTGTCCCTGTCTGAGCAATCCAATGGACAAGATGTGGCCAGTTCCCTCTGCTTCTGGCGTTGGTGTGAGCTGTTCTGCAAGGAATAAGGACAGTAACCAGACCGTGACAAGCCAAGAGTGGAACCCGCATTCCCCTAAACTCTTTGCTCATAAGTTTATCTGTAAACTGCAAACATCCTCCAAAACCCACCTCCAAACATGGGTCTGTTGGGAATTTGGCCTTGAAGCAGATGCTAACATTTCAGTCCACTGAGGAAGACGGTGGGCATAATGACCCCCCATGTGGTGACAGGGCTCCTGTGAGAACATCCAGCCTGAGGGGAGGTGCTGGCGAAGACCATCATGACGTATCCATGCCCTTCCCCCAAGCCTGCAGGAGAAAGCACAAGCTCGTCCCACACCACTGGGAGTCAGATGTCCCTGCAGTCCCGGGCAAGAGGAAAAGCTTGCCTCCAGCTGTGTCTGCTTGCACATAACTCCGTCATCCTCCCTTCCCACCACGACCCCCCTCACCCACCCGCCACCCTCCAAATCCGTCTCTGAATCCCGACCCTTCTCTGCTCTTCCGTCTCTTCTCACACAGTGACACCAACGCTCCTGAGCTTTTTCTCCCCTGGGAATGCTAGACCTGACCGAAGCTGGAAGCAGTTCTGTGCCTCGTAGAACACTCCAGAAATCTTGATGATCACCTGGCTCCAGTCCCAGACAACATAGATTCCCTCCCCACACACACACACACACACAATCACACCACACGGAGAGATAAAGAGCTTTCATAGTCTGCGTCTCATGTAAACTCAGTCTCCCCGGCTCTCTGACTGCTCAGCTAAGGGCTTGGTTTATGTATGTCTGACCCCTTTTCTAGTTCAGAGTCTGGCCATGCTCACGTGCTGCCGCTGGCGTGTCGTAGCTGCTGGGACAGACAGGGCTTGGAAAATGTGACCCCACCAGTATCGTGGGACCGCTTGGACCCTCACAAACCTCAGAGAGACCCTCTGCGATGGCAGAGTTCAGTCCCCAGGACCCGCGGTCCCTCTCTCCGCAGCTTCACTCAGCACGGGCCCTGTCTATCTTCAAGCTGAAATGCACCTGATCAGAGGCAGGAAGACGATTCTTCACACATGAAGTCCAAATTCTTCTTTATAAGGCTGGCAGGATGGCTCATCAGGCAAAGGCACTTGTGCATCAACGGGTCCCCTGAGTTCAGTCCCCCGAGCCGCATGGTGGAAGGAGAGAAGTTGTCTTCTTGCTTCCACGTGTGTGGTCTCTCGCTCTCTCTATCTCAAATGAATTTTTTTTGAAAAAAAAATCTTTCTTACACAATCTTATCCCCCCCATTTTAAAATACTATCTATGATTTTTCTTTTTTTTTTCTTCCTTTTTCTTTCTTTTGTGTTTCAGAGCTGGAAAGGCTTAGTCGATTATGAGCAAGATTTCTTATCTCTGAAGTCAGCTTCCACATTAGTTAAACAACATTTCCTTGTAAAGCAGTGTAAACGGTACACCCCTGGATTGATTTCTTTCAGCTTATACACCGACTGCAATGACTCCCAAAGCTGCACAGGATGCTACCCTGCTTTGAATAATAACAACTAAAATGCATAATACCAGTACTTCCGCACACATGCAGAGAATCAGCCTTCCCCTGAACTACTATAGTATTTCAGAGTGATTTTCAGCAATTCTTGATTTCATACACTTTTGCTTAAATTATAGGTTGCTGTCAGGTTGTGTTATCCTGTTGATCTTTTGAGTTTGCACATCAGGGTCTAAATTATTTGTTTTATTTTGATCTTCTTACTGACTATGGTCCTGTTCTATCTCTGCATGTCAGCCGTAGTCAGGATGAGTCATGTCTTTCCATTTTGGTGACTTAGCTATCAGCGAGCTCTAGGGCATGAGCGGAGTTAGAAACTGAGACCCAGAGAGGCAATAGTACATCAGGTCACCAGGCAAATGGGCAGAGGGAAGGAACACAGAACCCTGATATCCTAACTCCCAGTATTGCACTCTTTCTGCAACAGAAACCTTCTCACATCTTACAACCTCAGCAACAAAATACAGGTAAAGGCGCTTACCATCCAACCTAACAACTTGAGTTTGATCTTACATGTGAATGTGCACACACATACAATACACACATACAAATAAGTAAATATTAAAAAAAAGAAGAGATGTGATTGGGTAATAAGGAGTGAAAACTTAGAAATTCATTGTATTTATGTATGAAAGTGTCGAAAACAATTTTTAAGATGTCATCACTGACAAACCCAGGGACTAGGAGATGGCGGTATGGTTAAGAGCACTTGCATTGTAACCAAGAGGGAATCTGTCATAGTTAGGCACAGGTGTCAACCTGACAGTTGAAGGTTTGAGCTCTGGGCACATTTGTAAAGAATTAATGGTTGAGTTAAGCCCAGAGCGAACCTGCAAGAGATTGTCTAGCTAATGGGGAAGGTCCAGCCCGTGGTAGGTGGGATTAGGTCCTGGAATAAAATACCAAGAGCTGGTTGAGGGAGTCAGCATCCTATCCTTTTATATACTTGGCCAGACATGCTGGTCTGGCAAGTAAGGATTGTCCCTCTCTCAGCCATTACATAGAGATGGTGTGGCCAGTCCCATCAAGCTGGACTATAGACTGTAACTGGACTATCAGTAAAAAAATAAACCCCTTGTTCCCTTAAGCCATTTGATGGTCACTTATCAGCAACCATGCAGGTAACTACAAGAGCATCTCAGATCTCAGCACTTAAGTAACAAGCCTGGTGTCGTCTGGTGAGCGTCTGTATCCACAGTGCTGTGGTGCTGGCCAGACACAGGATGGCCGAGCTGGATTAAGACCTGTAACTGGGCAGAATAAAACCCCTTGTTTCTCTTAAACTGTTTGGTTATGAATTTATCAGCAACATGGAAAGGATTGCAATATTAACATGCAGGGAACACTGACATACACAAAGGGATGGAGCACACAAGAACACACAACAGAGAAGCATTCGCGGGGACACACGCAGGCAACACTGACATCACACGTAGAGATGGAAACACACATGGGAGGCCGATGCACACAAAGACAGAGACACGTGCACGGGTGTGTGAAAGTGCGTGCTTGCACACCACACCACACACACACACGCGCATGCACGCACAGATGGACACGTGCACAGACACACAGTGCCCAAGCCCCACTGGAGAAGCAGCAGCAAGCGTTAGAGAGAGAAGGACAAGCAGAGAGAAGTAGAGGAGAGAGGCCAGCAGTGGGGAAGGAGATGAGAAGTGGTGGGATGGAGAGTGGGGGGGCTCACAGCCTCTGGGGCTGCAAGTCAAGGACAAGTCCTGTCCCAAAGGGGCCACACAAGACACCCGGGGCCTGACCTCAGCCTTCCTTGTCCAGGTCCCCCTCTCTGCAGGGCTGATTTATGCCTGCAAGGGTGTGTGGCTGGACCGAGCCCACAGTGAACCCCACCTTCTCCGGCCCAGAACGCCAAGGGCAGAGTGGGTCAGATAGGATGCATGGGACCAAGGTCCATCAGATGGGATGGAACGCCAGAAGGAAGATTTGAGAAAGAGCTTTCGTGGGGGCCTCTGAACCCCCCCAAGCGCCTCCAGCCCAGCCGGGGGGGGGGGCAAGAGACGCTGGCAAGCCAGGACAGCAGCCGGCCAGCCGGGTTTCCCTCAGCTACAGACAGCCTGGCTCCATGCCCACCTCCCAGTGCCCCGAGCCTGACATCTTCTGGGCAGAGCCACGGTGCCCCGGGAGCCGTGTGGATGGTGTTAGTAAACACGCTTTCTTGCGCCCAGCCTGGCAGGGCCTGTGGGCAGCGGGAGGGCGCGGAGCTGGCAGCTCCCACGGCTGGGCAGGCCGACCGGCCGGCAGACGGGCGGGCAGGCCGCCCTGCACAGCCAAGCCAAGGCCCAGAATGGAGCAGCTGCTCCCGTCGCCATGGAGACAGGACTGAACAATGAGCAGCCAGAAACGCTGCAAGGCGGCTGGTACACTGGCCGCGCTCCCAGGTCCTCACACCTACACACATGCACACACGCATGCATGAGCGTGCATGCGCGTGTGCACGTGCAAATCCAGGAGTGAGCAGGCGAGATAAAAAAGAGGAGCCACTACAGAAAAGGGAAAGGGGGTGAGGTGGGGAGCCCGGGGATCACAGCTTCACCGCTACAAAGTTAAGCCAGAAAAAAAAATCTCACCCTTTGATTCTGGCTAAAAATACCTTTTAAAAACCTAGGCAGCTTTGCAGAGGGTCATGTGGTGCCCTGGATTCTTGTGTAACAGGAGAACTGAAGGGGGTTCTAATTAGCAAAAGGCATCTTGAGTCAAATCACCTTCTCCTTAGACAGGGGTTGCTGAGAGAGTCTCCCCAAAGTTGGCAAAGGAGTAGGGTGGTTTTCAGAAATGGACCTAAGTCCCGCGTAATTCCCTCATGGAGATAACACAGAAAGCAAGTCGAACGATTCGGCCCTGTGCTGGGAAAGGAACTGAAGAAAGTCTTGGTCCATCCCCGTGGCAAAGAGAAGACAGAGGAGCCCAGAGACCTGGGCAAGGAAGACAGGTGGCCATCAGCTTGGTACTTTTCTGGGCTCTTCCTTTACCCAAGAACCTTTTTTTTTTTTTTTATTCAATTGTGTGTGTGTGTGTGTGTGTGTGTAGAACCACGGATGAATTCGCGAACCACCATGGACGCCTCCACCTCCTCCTTGTTTACTCTGCCCCGGGATTCACAGGCTCTGCCCTACCAGGACCAGAAGTGCAGGCCGCCCCCGCTTCCGCCTGGCATCTATACGTGGGGTCTAGGATCCGAACTCAGGACCTTCCGCCTGCCAGGCAGAGGCTTAACCCCTGAGCCACTTCTCTAGCCCCCCCCCAAGATCCTTTTCAGAGGACTGATAGAGAAGAGAGGTGAGCCAGTCCCCAGGGGCTTCCAGGTCCCCAGGGAATGCCAAGCAGAGGCTACTGGGTGTAGGGGCTTCTGCCTGCAATCTCGGCACTGGGGAGGCAGAAGCAGGAGGATGACCACCAGTTTGAGTACAGTGTGGGCTAAGTAGTGAGCTTCTGCCTAGCCTGGGCTATATAAAGTGATAATCATGTTTGAAAGAAAAAGAAAGAGAGAGAGAAAGAGAGAGCAAGAGAGTGAGAGGGAGAGAGGGAGAGAGGGAGGAAGGGAGAGAGGAAGGGAGGGAGGGAGGGAGGGAGGAAGGGAGGGAGGGAAGGAAGGAAGGAAAGAAGGAAGGAAGGAAGGAAGGAAGGAGGTAAGGAAGGGAAGGAGGAGGAAGGAAGGAAGGAGGAGGAAGGCGGAAGGACAGGAAGGAATAAAGGAGGAAGGAAGGAAGAAGAAGGGAGGGAGAAGGGAGGAAGGAGGATCAGGAGGGAGGGAGGGAGGTGGAGAAGGAGAAAAAGGAGGCAGGAAGGAAGGGAAGGAAGGAAGGAAGGAAGGAAGAGGAAGAAGGAAGGAAAAGGAAGGAAGGAAGGAAAGGTAAGGATGGAGGGAGGGAGAGCGGGAGGGCGGAGGAGGAAGGCGAGAGAGGGCGGGAGGAAGGAGGGAGGAAGGTAGGGAGGAAGGGAGGAAGGGAGGAAAGGGGAGGAAGGAAGGAAGGCAGGAAGGAAGGAAGGAAGGAAAGGAAGGAAGGACGGAAGGAAGGATAGGAAGGACGGACGGCAAAGGCAGCAGGCCAGCCCTGGTGGAAAGCGTAGTCTGGTAAACCCCAGAGCAAAGTAATAAGGAAGAAGAGCAATGCAGGATGGTTCCTGATGTCAGTCTTGGGCCTCCACAGGCGCACATGCTCAATTGCCTGCTTCTACACACACACACACACACACACACACACACACACACACACACACACACACAGAGGGAGGGATGGAGGAAAAGAAGGAAGGAAGGAAAAGACAAGAAAAGAGGAGGGAAAGAGAAAGCGGTCAAGCACGGCCCTAGATGCACGGTCTGCCCCCCTGGTGTCTACAAGGGAAACCCAAGTCTCTCCTCTGGAGCACTGGGTCCCGAGGACCGGCTGGGACCAGCCGTGTTTCCATCATGTTTCTAATCCAGGAGGCGGCTTGAATTGTCTGGGCTTAGCCTGTTTTTCATCTCTCTGAGCATGCAGGCATTCTAGCAGGTAGGTGCCCCCAGAGTTCTCTGCTGGACCCCATCAGTGGAAAGATAAAGACCTCACCCAATTGACCCTGTGCTGACAGCAACATCAATACCCAGTTCAGAAAGGGCAAACTTTGAAGATCTCAGGAACTGGATGCTGGTGTCACAGCGGGACAGCCACGGCTCTGACTTCCAAGGGGTAGAGGGAGCCTGAGCCTGGGGACCTAAGACAAGGAAATAAATGAGGTGCTGATTTCTTTTTCCTGAGCAGGGAATTGTAGAAGCAAATGGAGAAGGGCAAGAAGGGCCAGCTAGGCACGCTGGGAAGGAAGCAAGAGCCGGGAAAGAAGGAAGCCTAAGTGGGGAGAGGAGCAATGGGGAATCTGGATCAAGGAGGAAGATCTAGCAGGCTCCAGCCAGCTGTGTGAACACAGACGGGCCTATCCTCAGGCTCGCAGCATCGGAAGCTCTAGGAAGCAGACATCGGAGCAAGGAATTCACAGGAACCAGAGCGGGACCCCTTCCCTTGCGCCCTGCACACCCCCTCGTTTTTCCAACGTCCCTCCTGGAAGGTTCTGGAATCCTGGAAAGCCATCTGCAGTGGCTCAGAAGTTTCGAAGGCGGGATCAGAAAGCAACTCTCTCTTTCTAGAGCCACTTTAGTAGGTGAGACAAGCCAGGAGATTTTTTTAATGGATGCAAATTGCTCAAAGCTCTGATTCCATCGCCTTCCGACGCCCTGCGGCAGCCTCCACTCTGACTGGCACTCTCCGCTGGTCCCTGCCCAGTCCAGCCAAGAGTCCACCTAGGTGCCCCTCCTCGCACTCACTTCCTGGAGCCCTCTGCAGGTTCTCCAGGTTCCCCTCTCCCACCCGCAAAGCCAGGGCGGGCAAGACCCTGCTTATCTAAGGAGATCTGACAAGATCCAGCCTTGGGGTATGTATGGCTGCTGGAAGCATTTGGTGCCTCCTAAATAGGACTTCCTTTTAGGAAATGAGCTGCTGTAATTAAATCCCTTTTTTTTTTTCTTTGGTAACACACAGAGACAAATAGATCATTATCCTTCGGAGGCTTGTGGGGTACTGAGATTCTCTGGTGTGACTTTTATCAAAGGCTGCCTAGAACCAGGTGGCCTGAGAAGTTGGAATTCTTAGGCCTGACCCAGTGGGATAAGGGATTAGCAGATCTTTCTTCCCTCTAGGGAGAGAGGGAACATTCCCCAGATGCAAGAGTGCCTTGACTTGAGGCTTAGGAAGGGATTGTTACTTCCCATTTTAAAATCATGCAACAGACCCGACCTGGGAATAAAGCTGAAATTGGTCAGATTGTCATTGGGTTAAAAAGGTTTGAGTCCAAACCCAGTGAATCATCTTCCCTCCCCCCCAGCTGTGCCCTGGGCTAGGCACCCTGCAGGGATGCTGGCATGAGCCCCGGAACCTGAGGGGTGCCCGGGCATGGATGTTGAATGTCAGCTCCAGCCACCATTCTATAAAGCCTCTGCCTTGGTTAGAGGGACTTCACTGCCCAGCTTCTGCAGTAACGCCCTCCCCCCATCCTTAGCAAAGCAAGCCATAAAAGGCTGTGTGACCTTACCCGGGGTTACCACTTCTAGCCTAACTCTAGGGTCCCTGGGGCTTTGCCACCAAGGTGGCTGCCTCTCTATCTTTTCTGACCCTAGGCTATCTCTTCTATTCTAATGCTCTTCACTTTCTATGACTCCTTTGGCCACCAGGCTCTCAATGCTAAAACTCTACTTGCTCCCCCCTCCCCCCCCAGTACAAATCTACTCTTATTTTATTTACTTTGCATTAGTTTAAATCCTCGAGGCGTGCAGCATCACACGATTCTGGATCCAACAGCCTTTGCAGGAGGGTTGCTTCAGAACTGGGCTTCAGAACATGCCGCCGTTTGCATGGGCCCTGGTTACCTTTCCCCGCGTGACTCTGGTTCTGTTTGGTTTTCCACCAGGATTCACTGTATTGTTTTTTGCTTTGTACACATAAGCACATCTCTTGCCCAAATGGAAGTCAGTTTCATCTTGGGCATAAACGCCTTCAATTTTAAGAAGAGCAGTGTGCTCCCTTTGGTTCCAGAGACCTTGCAGTAAAGCAGGATTAAAACAGCTATGCTGGGAGGGGTCTCAAAGGTCTTTGAAGGTCTTTGGAATTCCTGACTGCTGGGATCACCCTGAATGAACACCCCTGCCTGAGAAACTGACTTCACTCCTCCCAGAGATAAGATGGCAACTTCCCTATGAAAGGATTATGGAGATGAGCTCTCCATATCCAACAAACAACTTGATCTCTAATGCTTTGTGGGCCTAGGAGCAACTGGGTTGTGCCCCTATGGGAGCTAACCTATGAGAAAAAGCCAGGGTCCGGGGCTTGCCTCGGTGTATAAATAATACTGACCTGGCAGCCATCTTTATGGAATTCATACCTGGGGTCTATGAGTTCTCCGGGGCGCCCTAGCCCCTCATGGCACTCCACAGGAGTCCGTGAGTTCCACCCTTTCCCTTGCTCTCCACTAATAAATTCTGCCTTAATCATCTACACGTGTTCTGGTTTCAACCTTCGAGTCCAGAACACAAAAACCCTGCAGCACTGGGATGGTCAGACAACATTTAGAGCCCGAACAGGGGACCCTACGGCATCTGGTAACCCAGAAGGAATATTTGACGAACAGAAGAAAGACTGTTTCTGCAACATTAGCCTTCAGACATATTTGCCTCTTCCCACCAGGCCTTCGCAGGCTTCAAGATGGCGGAAAGAGCTAAAGCTGTGCTTTCTTAAAAGTCTCTCCCTTGTGTCTCTTTACTTATGGGCCACACCCCACAGCGCCCACATTGGGGGGGGGGGTGCTCCTCTGTTCCTTTCTCTCCTCTGACCTAGCACTGAACAACTGACCAGTGCCCAAACATCTGTTCCACCGGAACGCGGAGATGGCAGGTCGAATGAGCGGAATCTCAGAGCCCGAGGGGACGAATGGGATTTGTTTGTCCCTGGAGAAAAGGTCTGGGGAGGAGACAAAGTTTTAAGGACCAGCTGGGATCAGGCACCAAGGATGGCTGCGGGGAAAAAAAGGGACATATCTACTTTCTTTGGGAAAGGCCAAGGCCCAGGACTTCACTGGACTTTCCCAGGCATAATCACCCAGCATTGTGACCTACAGCACGGTGTACAGCGACTCGGGTTCCACAGTTTCTTCAACGGAGCGGACGGCCAGCGGCAGGGACCCAGCTAGTGTGTGTGTGTGTGTGTGTGTGTGTGTGTGTATGTGTGTGTGTGTGTGTGTAGTGGGGGGAGGAGATAGGAGATTAGGAGATCCAAGGGTCAATCTCAAGTCACTGGCAAACCCTCCAAACGGCAAATTCCAGGGGGCCTTCCCCAGCCACTATTTAAATCAGTGGAGAGCTACAAAGCTTCTTTGAGATGCAAATAGTGCACAGTGGGTGGGGCTTGCTGTCAGCACGGAATGTGACGGTCCAGAGCTCTCTCCCCTACCAGGGCTAGGGCTGACCCAAGAAGGTAAAGTCCCAGATACCAAAGCCTCTTTCATGGTGAAAAAGCGCAAAGGGCTATTAGAAAGGACCCTAGAGGGGAATGGTCAGTGGACAGCCATGTCCTCCTGCCCGTTATGGGGACAGGGCAGGCCACGCTGTGCAAGGAGTATCTTCCTGTGCTGGAATCCTGACTTCAAAGTCTACGAGCTACGCGGCTTTTAGCAACAGAGTGGACCTTTCTGGGCTGTAGGTTTTTCTTCTCTCAAATAGGAATGATTGCGGTACAGAGCTGCCCCCCCCCACCCTCCCCGCTACGACTCTTCTAAGGATCAATTGCAAGAACTAAAATCCGTGAAGAACTCAAGACCTGGGTGTCCGTGGGAAGTGTGGTAACCATGGTGCTGTAATTGTGACTGAATGGTGTCAGTGGATCTGCCGACAGAGAGAAACGAGACGCTGTCTGAGATGTAGGAACATTGGTGGGAGTTCTTGACACCAACTTCAACAAGTAAATACACCGGCTCACCCAAATAATCCCAGCACTCAAGAGTCTGGGGCAAGAGGATTGGTGGGTTTGAAGACAGCCCGAGCTCCAGAGTGACCCCTGAGTCAAAAAAGAATGGAAGGTGATTGGAGACATGGCTCAGGAGTTAAGAAAGTCCTGAGTTCGGATCCCAGGTCCTAAGTAAAAATACCTGGCAGAAATGGCAGTGGCCCACACTTCTGGCCCTGGTGGGTGGAGCCTGGGAAATCCCAGAGTGAAGCAAAAAGGAGATAGAAGCAATCCAGGATGATTTCTGAAATCACCCTTGGCCCTCCACAGAGACACACAGTGCCCTCGGATACACACACACACACACACACACACACACACGAATAGAAAAATATTAATTAATTTTTAAAAATGAAAGGAAGGAAGGAAGGGAGGGAGGACATCGGAGCAAGCCATATGGCGCACCCATCTGTAATTCTAGTGCTCAGAGGTTGAGGTAGGAGGATCGCAAGTTCTAGGCAGCCTGACGTACACAGCGAGACCCTGTCTAAACACACCAGCACACAGACTTCTCCCATGGCAGTGTTGTGCAAAGCGGAGCTGGCCCCTTGGGAAGAAGGTCCCTGTGCCGCAGAAGCCTTGGTGTCAGCAGTTGAAAGCGTTGACGTGCAAGGCCCCTCCCAGCCTGGACTCCCATCCTCTTCCTTGGGTCACACAGGCGGCCCCAGGGGAGTCTTCTCTCTGTGCTCCCAGGACCGGGGCAGCTGAGCACCCCCTGCCGGGGTCCCAACACCCTGCGCACCCCCCTGGCTACACCACGCGTACCTGGGAGGACCATGCAAGATGAAGTCCCACTCCTACAGGGTCATCTGCAGCCCAGAGGGTCTCCTGATCGATCCACTTACAAAAGATCAAGGGAGGGCATCTTTGGGGAGCACTCTGTTGTCTCCCTGCCTTCTACCCACTCCTCCCAAGCTCCTTTCCCTACAAGCGCCCCTCCTCCGTTCCCGCATCTGAAGTAGGAAGCTGAGATTTGAGGCTCTGAGGTCATCCACAGCTGCTCCCCAGCTGAATTCAGAACAGACCCTGGCTACCTCCTTTCCTCACCTGGTCACCCCAGGTGCACCTCGAAGCTCCCAGGGGACATGCAGAAGGGTAAGTCGAGGCGTAGAGGGGGTCTGTGGTCTGGCTGGCATGTAGCGGTTTCCAGCTCCGGCTTCTCTTCCTACCTGGGCTCTGCGGCTGCTCCGTCCATCCTGCCGTCCTCCCTGTCGCCTGTGACCACGGTCACTGCCGCTGCCCTCACCTCTTTGGAAGCTTTCCCATACCTGTCTCTGTCCACCCCTGGACCGCACCTCGTGGTCTCCAAGGTCAGTTTCATGTGGAAGAAACATCTGGAATCAGATGTCTGCGGAGGAGCACCCCGTCTCCCTTCCCTCTTTCTCCCCCCCTCCCCCCCCCGTGTTGCGCCTGAACAGCAGTTTTCACGGGGATAATTACGCCTCTGTGTGCACTTAGCACTTGCAGTTCTGCGACACTTCCCCATCTATTACCTCATGCTGTGCTAACAAGCCCGCGAGACAGACAGCCTCCCCACACTGCACAGAGGTAGAAAGGAACAGAGACACTGTGGAGAGCAGCGAGGGGGGCGGACTGGAGAATTCCTCTCTGTGGAGCTTCACATGTGGAAACATCATGGTGGCTCCATGGGTAAAGATGCTCCACCGAGCATTATGACTTGAGTGTGATCCCCGGAACCCGCAGATGGGAAGGGGGAACTTGATTCAGGGAGGCCCTAGCCCGGGCTCCCGAATCCAGCCGGGGGGGGGGGGGCGGCAGGAACTGACAATCCCACAAATTGTCCTCTGATCTGTACACTAACCGTGTACACACACACACACACACACACGAATGAAAAAAAATATGAATGAATACAATAAATGTGTTGAAAAATAAAGGTACCACGCACCCCAGATGTATTCAGTTAGTAGCATGCTTGCCTGCACACGTGAAGCCCCAGCGTCATATCAGTCAAGCATGTTGGTATATGCCTATAAGAGCAACACTCAGGAGGTTGAGGCAGGTGGGTAAAGAAAGGCCATCCTGGCTGCACAGTGAGTGCCACCCCAACCTGGGTTACATGAATGAGACCCGCGCCCCCCAAACACAGCTGTCACGAATCGTTTTTGCAGAAGGGCAAACCATTCTGGGCTTGAGAAATGTCAAAACCGGCCAAGTGCAGTGAAGAACCAGCGTCGGAGTCTGGAGCCGGGGATCCTTTAACTTCCACGTGGCTCTGCCCTGGGCTGGCACTCTAGCCCAGCCTCCCTTCTCCAAACTTCTCCTGCCTGGCCTGCAGGATGAGCAGGCAAGGGTCCCTCGCTCCGGAGCCATTGAGAAGCCTCTGCCAGCTTCCTATCTGCCAGGGGACACAGAACAGCAGATTCGCAGAGTAAGAACACTGTCCTCAGTCATTCTTAACCGAATCTTGTAGCTGCAGGTAGAAACTACAGTCTCTACTGGAGCGCCAGGTAACCCGTGCACACGTGAGCGGGCATTGTTCCATCTTCATGATACAGTCATTTAATCCCAACACCGCTGTGTGAAACGTATTCCCATTTGCTTGGGGAGGCCCATAGGTTTTTAATTCTTCTTGGGCAAACAAAGCTTCTCATTCACTCAAAGGTAACTCAAGCGGGTTTCTGCACTTACCAGTCCAAAAAAAAAAAAAAAAAAAATGTTGTCTGGCCATGAGATCTCATCATCAGACCGAAGAGTCTAGAGAGAGCTCTCTTACACCGGATCCTTTCAGACGCTGTGCAGCCCATCTCTGTGCCTGTCCCTCCTTCTGAGGGAGGTCTCAGGTTCATTTTATAGGGAAACACATCAAGCCAGAGGTTTTAATGACAAGATAATGAGGAGGAGAGGACTCTATTTGTTGAGCTGGGGGTTTGTGTTACAGAAAACAAAAGGGACTTCGTTTGTTTTGGGAAGAAAGACTTTGGCAGCTCCCATCCATGAGACGTGACTTCACACATGCGGAAGACAAATTTGTATCTAATTCATCCAAGTTTCCAGAGAGTGCTCCCTTGATTCCCAGGAAAGGATTCACAGAAGTTCTCTAATTCATGGCCCAGTCGTTGAGGTGCGCAGTTCACTCAGAGAAGACAAACCGGCCATCGCCAAACAGCCTCGGAGATGTGCAAGACGGAATTTTAGCTGTATGTGTACGGGGGCGCCTGCAGGGAACCCCAGCTATCTGGGAAATCGAGGCAGAAAGATTGCATCATTGGTATTAAATGACCGTATCATGGTTGGTTCAAAGCGATCCCAGGCTTCATACCGAGGATTGGGTTAGGCAGAGCTACACAGCCAGAAAAAAAAAAAAAGGGAGAAAGGAGGAATTGTATTCCCAGAAACAACACAAAGTGAAAGCTGTGTGGAGCAGTGCGTCTCATCTCATCTCCTGGTTCAGGGGAACTTACTCCTCTGTTGTCTATTAGTTTGCAAGAGACAAGTGAGAGGGTGGGACCAACATGCGCAAACACTTGAAACCACGTCCTGTGGCCCAGAGGTGGCTTGCAGTTTTTATCCAGAAGTCAATCAAATAGAGCTGCCTGAAATATGATGAAGAGTATGATAAAGATGTGGAAGAAGGCAGATTAAAGTTTCCAGCATCCTAAGGCGGGAATAGTCACAGCCCAGGTGCCTCAAGAAATGCTTTAAAACAGAGGTGGGCTTAGAAGGCTCTGGAGCAGCCTGGTCTAGAATTTTCCACATGGATAGGACTGTTTTCTGTCTGTTTTGGGTAATAACTGCGTGTGGGTGCTGAACATTTTGCTCCACTACTGTGTGCGACTTTGGGACTGAATTTTATCTTTTTCTTTCCTTTTATTCCTTTCTTTTCTTTTCTTTTCTTTTCCTTCCTTCCTTCCTTCCTTCCTTCCTTCGTTCCTTCCTTCCTTCCTTCCTTCCTTCCTTCCTTCCTTCCTTCCTTCCTTCCTTCCTTCCTTCCTTCCTTCCTTCCTTTCTTTTGCTTGTTCTGATTTGTTTTTCTGAGACAGTGTCTTCTTCTACTATAGCCCTGGAAATGTTTTAACTCATGACATCCCTCCGGCCTCAGTCTCCTGCATTCTGGGAAGTTCTGGTGGCTCACTAGGTATGTCTTAACTTAATTTTTAAAAACATTTAAAACCAGGGGTGGGGAGACAGCACTGTGGCTAAGATGCTTGCTGTGCAGGTGTCATGGTTTGAAATGTGTCCCCCACAGTCTCATGTGTCTGGCAAAGTCATGGCACCTTGAGAGGTGGAGCCTTGCTGGAGGAAGGCAGTCACAAGGGGTGGGCCTTGAAGTGGATTAGTCCCACCCTACCTCCAGGAGAAGTCTGCCTTTGCAGTGAGCAGTCTGCAGCTATCAGCTTCCAAGATGTCTGCAGTGATGTAGCCTCCTCTAGCTTTAGCCAGCCAGCCATGCCGCCTCTGCTTTGAGAGACTGTACCTTCCCTCTGGAACCGTAAGCTGAATAAACCTCCTTTGCTCCCTAAAGTTGACTGACTTTGAGTGTTCTCTCACACCAATAAGAGTAACTGTTATAGAAATTGGTACCAGGAGTGGGGTATTGCTGTAAGATTAAGAACAGCTGGTACCACAAAGTGAAGTTGTTTGTGAAGCTGAGAAAAGTTGGTACCCAGAAGTATGGCCAATGCTGTGATGTGGCTAGTGTGCCTTTGGAACTGTTTGTTGGGAGAAATACTGAGAACTTTGGGACTTTGTGCTGGGAAAGTCTTTGCCTCTTGGCGGTTGAGCCAAAGGGACCTTTCTTGTGAGAACTCAGAGGAGAGCAATGCTGTGAGAGATGCAGGCAGTGGAAGCCCGGCTTGTGATGGTCCAGAGGGGAACAGAGACTGTGTTTGCAACTGGACGAGTGACACATGGACCCATGTGTTGGCCGAGAGTTTAGTGAAGTTTTGCCCTCATCCTGAAAGCTTGCCTGAAGTCAAGCTGGAGTGCTTGGCGGAGGAAATTTCAAAGCAATGTAGTCTTGACAATGTGATGTGGCTACTTTTTAGTTGTCTTCCCAGTTATGGAAAAGAACAAAAAACCAGGCAAGAAGAAGCAGAGAACAAAATGGCTGTTAAAGAGATAAGCTCCATTTGTAAATCAAAGCCTGCTTTCCATTTGAATAATAGGAGAGGCCCAAATCCTTTCTGAAGACTGGAGCTAAAGGGTGGAGTTCCAAAGCAAGAGTTGGTTTCTCTTACCAAGCAACTGCCCAGGAGTGAAAGAGATGGTCAACATAGAGAAACAGAATCAGCTGTGATTCAAGGAGGCCAGTCTTGGCAAAGTTGTCCACATAGTTCTGGTTTTAGAGGCATCAGTGATGCAAGAGGGAGGAGATCATGGAGTCCTCCTCCAAGATTTCAAAAACTGGCAGAATCCAGGCATCATGAGGCAAGAAGCTTGAAGTTTAGAGGCCCAAGAAGGGCAGTTTGTGCTGTGGAGTTAAAGCCTGGTTTGCCATTGAGAAGTAAAGCTGTTAGAGATTCCAGACACAACGTGGGACACCTGTCAAGGAGACAGCTCAAGAGAGCAATGTATTCTATGGGCAGCTGCATTGGAGCCTTTTGGAACTGAGATGATTTCAACAAGAGGTTCACCTGTTGGACCTGGAGCTACAAGATTTGGAGTTTGTCCTGCTGGTTTTCGGTCTTGTTATGGACCGATCTTTCCTGGATATGCCCCCATTCCTTCCTTTTGGAATGGGAATGTTTATTCTGTGCCATTGTATGTTAGAAGTATGTAACTTGTGGGGGCTGGAGAGGTGGCTCAGGGGTTAAGCTTCTACCTTGCAGGCAGAAGGTCCTGAATTTGGATCCTAGACCCCACGTATAGGAGCCAGGCGGAAGCGGGGGCGGCCTGCGTTTCTGGTGCTGGTAGGGCGGAGCCTGTGAATCCCCGGGCAGAGTAAACAAGGAGGAGGTGGAGGCAGTCCATGGTGGTTCCCGAAGTCGTCTGTGGTTCTACACACACCACGCGCACACACACACACACACACACACACACACACACACACACACACATGCATACGCACACAATTGAATAAATTAAAAAAAAAGAAGTATGTAACTTGTATTTTGATTTTACAGGAGGCTTTGGACTTTGGACTTTTGGACTGTTGGGACTACTGATGTATCTATGAAGACTTTTAAAGTTGGACTGAGTATGGTTTGCATAATGAGATGGCAATGAGCCTGTGGGGGCCAGGGGTGGAGTGTCATGGTTTGAAATGTGTTCCCCATAGTCTCATGTGTTTGGCAAGGTCATAGCACCTTGAGAGGTGGAGCCTTGCTGGAGTAAGGCAGTCACAAGGGGTGAGCCTTGAGGTGGATGAGTCCCACCCTACCTCCAGGAGAAGTCTGCCTTTGCTGCAAGCAGTCTGCAGCTCTCAGCTTCCAAGATGTCTGCAGTGACTTAGCCTCCTCCAGCTTTGGCCAGCCAGCCATGCCGTCTCTGCTTTGAGAGACTGTCCCTTCCCTCTGGAACCGTAAGCTGAATAAACCTCCCTTTGTCCCTTAAGTTGACTGACTTTGAGTGTTCTCTCAAAGCAATAAGAGTAATCGTTGCAGCAGGCCAAAGGACTGCATCTCCCCTGCAAAATACCTCGTGGGGTGGCAGCCCCCCTGTAAGTCTAGTCTTGGAAGATAGAGACTGGGAATCCCCAGAGCAAACTGTCTAGCCAAACTAGCCCTCTCAGTGAGCTCTGGGTTTGATTAGGGATCCTGCCCCAAAGAGAATAAAGTAGAGGAGTGATGAAAGATGACTCCTGATATGATTCCTGATTTCAACCTCTAGCCTCCATATGCATGTGCATATACACATGCGTGTGCCCACATGTATGGAAACATTCATACACATACAGTATACCCACATGGAAAAGGAAGAATAAAAGTTAAAAGAAGGGGGTAGATACGATCTAATTATATCATATACATATGAGACAGTCAAAGAATAAACTAAAAATGGCTTTTACAATAAAAATAGGGCTGCAGGAGTCAAGACTCTGCCTCCCAAGCAGATCCTGAGTTCGGATCCCAGGCCTCGTGTAAAAAAAAGTCAGGCAGAAAAGGTGTGGGCTGGCACTTCTAGTCCTGGTGGGTGGACCGGGGAAAATCCCAAAGAGAAGCAAAAAGGAGGTAGAAGTAATCCAGGGTGATTCCCAAAGTCACTGTTGGTCCTCCACAGGGTCACACAATGCCTTCTGATACACACAGACACACAGACACACAGACACACAGACACACACACACACACACACACACACACACACTGAATAACGTTTAAAATAAATTATAAAAAAAAGTTAAAAATAGAGCTTACATTTTGTTGTGATAAAACATGTGTGACATCAAATTGTCATTTTAACCAAAGTGTGCAACTCAGTGGCATTTAATATATTCATCATATTATACACCCCAAACTACTATCTATTTCCAGATATTTTTTTCCTGTTCAAACTATTTCCCATTCCCAGTCGTCCACTCCCAGCGCCGTGTCTCTAATCTAACTTCTGTTTCTAGGACTATGTTCCTTCTGGTCCTGCATGTAAATGGACTCAGCAGTGCTTGCCTTGGTGCGTCTCTGGCTTATTTTACTGACTTTGATGTTTCTAAGGCTCATCTGCGTTGTGCATACCTTAGATTCCCTTTCCTTTTTAAGGCTGAAGAATATTCTAGTGATCTGTACAACTCGCGTATTTATCAATTCTTCTGTTGGTATTTATTTTAACTGATTTAATTTGTGTGTGTGCATGTACATGCGTGTGTGTGTTCATATGTGTGCGTGCGCATGCCTGTGCATGTGGGTGCGTGTGTGTGTGTGTGCACATGTGTGTGCATGTGCACGAGCTGGAGTTCAAAGCCCAGGGCCTTGTGCAGACAGACAAGCAGTCTGAGCACCCCTGAGCTACATACCTCAGCCACTGATTTAATTTAAATAGCCTCATGTGTTACTGTCTGCCATATTGGACGCCATCTATTCGTAGGATTTGAATACAGCTGTTGGAAGTATGTGAGAGGAGTGCGAGTGTGTCTGCACATAAGTGCACATTAATTTAAACAGGTCATTGGAAAGAGCAGAAACTGAAGGACAGGGTCCCACGCAAGCACAGGTCCAAAGGAGACAGGCCAGACCTTAGGGGAGAGACTGAGGAGACGGCTCAGTTACTAAAAAGTACTTGCTGTGTGAGCTTGAAGATCTGAGTTCAAATCCCCAGTACCCACGGAAAAAGCTGGGTGTGTCCCACACTTATACCTATCACCTCAGCACCGTGGAGAGTCCCTTAGACTTGTTGCTTCCTAGCCTAGTTCCAGGTTTAGGGACAGAGCTGGACACACAATGTCCTCCTCTGACCCCTACATATGTGCATCTGCACGTACACCTATACACCACACACACACATGCCTACACATACGCACCACATACGTGTATACACCCATACCTATGTATACATACACACGCACAAAGACTTTGGAAGAAAGCAAAGTACATGGTTACTGAAACACAAAGTAGAACAAATTTCCCGGCATAAATAAATGGTCATGAACCCCTAGACCAATGACGGATTGAGAAGCGTCTCCCAAGAGGATAGAAGGAGCTGGGATGTACCCAGGATTATCTGGGGAGCTAGCTTAATGTTTGCTTGACAAGCAGGCACCTGTTCACTCAGAAGCTACATTTAAAAAAAAAAAAAAAGGAGGTCTGGTGAGAGGGCAGGGGTTCAGTCCTCCGTCTTGCAAGCTGCAGGGCGTGAATTCAGATCCCAGGTTTCATGTATAAAAGCAGTACTGGTTGGAAATGAGGGCAACCTGAACTTCTGGCCCGGGAAGGTAGAGCTTGGGAAACCCCAGAGTAAAGCTTTAAGGAGGTGGAGCCATCCAAAGTGATTTAGGATGTCACCCACATGCCTCCAGAGGCACACACACTCATGTGTCTTCTGGTGTGTACACACACACCCACACACACACACACACACACACACACACACTTCCAGCCCGGTTTCTTACTGGAGGCCCTGTGCAGGGAATTCTTCCTTTCCTGCTGGCTTCGGTGGGCCCCCAGCTTTCCCAGCCCCCCCTGCAGAGTGTCAGGATAGAGTTTCCTCCGCTCTGTCCTCATCAGAACGGCCTCACGGCATGTGGAAGCTCATAAGTGAGCAGCGTGTCTTTCCTGCCGTATCAGTTCCAGTCGAGCAGGCAAGGGTCACGAGGCTGTCCGGGGTACACTTTCATCCTGGGCTTAGGTTTTATTCACTTCCTTCCTCCTTTCCAAACGCTCTTCCAGCACCCTGTCGTAAAGTCGCAGGGCTTTTAGAATTATTTATAATCTCATTTTAAGTTGAAGTGAACTCTTAAAAGCCCTCCAGTCCCTCTGCTGTGTTTATTTATGCACAGGTACCTCGCGTTTGGAAGAGACTGCCTTGTAAATATTTGTCTGACGAATCCTAATTGGCTCCTGGGTTACTTAAGGGGGGAAATGGTTTTGGTGGACGCATGATGTTGAGATGTGTGATGCTCTTGAAACCACTAGCGATATACAATTACGTATAATATGTACAATGCAAAACTGCCACGTGTTGTTGGGCACACAAAGGAAGCCTTGGGAGAAAGGTGCCCAGTGGCGCATGCGTGGCTCGCTGGAGTGACTTGAGTGGGGTGGGTCAGACCGTGGTGGTCATTAGAGTCACAGGGACACAGGCAGGAGAAGGAAGCAGGTGGACAGGGCTTCGAGCAAATCCTTGACATTAGCTTAAATTTGGCCAGTAGAGATGAAAGGGAGACGGCCAGGTGGACCTGCGGTCAGGCCTAAGACGTAAGTGGCAGCTCATTCTAGGAAAGTGCAGTGGGAACAAAAGAAGGGGTGCTGGCAGAAAAACTGGGGGGGGGGGAGGAAGGACAAGGAAACATGGGGAGAGGGGGGAAGGACAGGAAAAGGAATGCTTAGAGATGGGTCTGTGAGGAGAGCCGGACTCCTTTTCTGGCCTATACCATCGTTCCTCAGGAGCCCGGGAACTGTGGATGCCAAAGACCTTGCATGCTGCACTAACTACCTCCTGTAGGAAGGCACGAGCTCTCTGCCTCTGCCCTGACACCCCCCGCCCCCCCGCCGCCCCCCAAGCCAGAGATGCTTCTGCAGCCACGCTTCTCACCAGGAGGAACTGCAACATTGAGAGAGTCAGAGAGAGTCAGAGAGAGACAGAGAGAGACAGAGAGAGACAGAGAGATCAGCAAGAAAAGTATGTACACATCTGCAGAGCGGAGTTTCAATGAGCCCCTGGTGGAAGGAAAGAACTGACTTTCAAAGTTGTCCTCTAACCTCCACATTCCCTAACATTAAGTAAATATTTTTTTAAAAGAGATGGCAGATATTTACACACAATCTATGGACACCCTCCCATACACTTTAAATCGTGTTTAGATTACTTACAATATTCAATTATATTATTCTGTCTCCCATGACTACAACATAATACTGGAGGCAAGCTGCATTGCTAAGCAAAGAGGTTTCACTGGCTCAAAGTTCTGAAGGCACAAGGTCAAGGGTCTGCATCCAGCGATGGCCTTCTTGCTGGAGGATTCCAAGGCAGCACAGGGCGCCCCACAATAAGAGACATGCAATGGGGATACGCAGATGTGTGGCTCCCGTCTCTCCGGCTTGTTTTTGAAGCCAGCAGGAGTCTATCGTGGGGTCTACTACTGAACCAGAATGAATCCAGTTCTAGTCAGTTCCTAAAAGGTCCATTTCTACCAAACTTCCTCTCCATACATTTCCGCTTCTTAATAATATCCCACAGGGGCTGGAGAGATAGCTTAGAGGTTAAGACTCTGCCTGGAAAGCAGGTCCTGCGTTCAGATCTCCTGTCTCATGTAAACAAAACAAAACAGAAGTGGCAGCACTTCCAGCTCTGGTCGGCTGAGTCTGGGAAATCCCAGAGTAAAACAAACAAAACAAAAAAAGAGATAGGGCCAGTGAAGTAGCTCATTGGATAAGGTACCTGCTTGCAAACCTGGTGACCTAAATTCAGTCCCTGGATATCTCTTTCTCTCTCTCAAATAAAATTTTTTAAAAAGTAGTAGAAGCAATCCAGGATGATTCCTAAAGTCGTCCTTGGATGTCCACAGGGACACATAGCGAGTGCCCTCTCTCTCTCTCTCTCTCTCTCTCTCTCTCTCTCTCTCACACACACACACACACACACACACACACACACAAGAAAAATGTCTCACAGTAGGAATTAACTCCTACACAAGTCAGAGTGAGGAGTAAACCAGGTTCAAGCCGCTGCAGTACTGCAGCGCATATACTGTGTAAAGAGTTGAATGAATACACATGCTTAGGAAATAGTAACGGTTAAGTCACAGATGTTGGTCTCATATACATAGTCCTGTAACAATACTAGGAGGCAGTGTCTAGAGCGGTGGTGTGAGGCCTGGTTCCTCTCTAATTTCTCATCCAGAGAGGCCCCCTGGACTCTCCCTTCCTAAGCCAGCGTTCGTGTGGGCAGATTCCTGCCGGACGCCGGCCTCAGGTAGACTCCTGGGCTTCCCGCAGGGGTCTGCCTGGAATCTGGGCTCACCACTTGGTCCCTGAAGGCCTCAGAGCCCCTCTACCTCTCCACTTCCTCGCTGTGCGAGAGACAGAACCCCATGCTAATGGGTAGCAGTGCGAGGTGAGGACGGGTGGCCTTAGATATTCCCGCAGAGGGGAGAGGAAAGGGATGAAAGCAGAGAATCTGATCTCCACCAGACCTTCCTATCTTGGGGTTGTCCTGTCCCATCCCCCCCTGTCCCCGGTGCCCCCCCTCTCCTCTATCCCCCCATCTCCCCCTTCGCTTACCCACCCATCCCCTACTTTACTCCCTCCCCAGGATCTGCTAGGCCAGTCAATACACACACCTGCGGATTTCTCTTTCTACAACGCAGCATTGGTTGACCTCTGAGGAAAGACTCACCCAGCACAAATCTGTCTGACTTCCTGATAGGAAAAGTGTCTACCCATGAGCCAGCCGTGGTAGTGCCTGCTGCCGTTGTTCCGGTCACTGGCCTTCCGCTGGCCTCTGGCTCTGCTTCCGGGTCCCAGGCAGCATCTTCTCCCTGAACAAACACACTCTATTTCCAGGTAGGAAAAATTCCTCTCCTTTCACAAGAAGAATGAATCGCAATTCTCAGCTCTGAGGAAGCACCAAAGGGATTCACAAAGGCCTGACACCCCGCTTGGGCGTGACGGAGGTGGGGATACAGGGTAAGGAGGGGCCTGAGAAGCATCTGCTCACCTACCTGGGCCTGAGAGTTGGAGGGAAGAGGGCTGGGGGCGGATGGCTCAGCGACGTGAACTCAGCGTGATATTAAGGAGAAATTCAGGTGAGGGAACGAAGAAGATGCTAGAGAAAACAGTGCTAGGAGACTAGAGTGGGTGAAACTTCTCTCTCCAGAGTTTCTCTGGAGTCCCTCGGGAGATGTAGCGTCACACGCTAGCCTTGGAATCAGTGACACTGTTTTCCATTGCTTTGGAGAGAAGATCTGGGTCTCACTCTGTAGTGCAGGCTGGTCTTGAACATGCAGCCTCCCTCCTGCCTTCATCTCCCTAAGTACAGCGTAGGCTGACCTCACCACATAATCAAGGATGACCTTGGCCTTCGACCCTCCTGCCTCCTCCTCCCAAGTGCTGGAATGACAGGTACAGGGACACGCATGGACTAAGTAAGTTAGTAAGTAAATAAATAGATGCACTGGTTTTTTTTTGTTTTTTTTTTTTTTTACAAAGTCAGCTCTCCTCCACCATGTGGGCTTCCAGGGATGGAACTCAGGTCGTCAGAAGTGTAGAGCAGCTGCTTCCCCTTGGGAGCCGTCCCCTCGGGCCCTGAGTTGTGCCTATTGAAGCTCCACCTCCAGGATCCCAGACTGCGACTGACCGGGCAGGTAGTTCAGACATCATGACTTCAGATGAGGTCAAACGGGACCGGAGTCTGGCCCAAGGTGACTGGTGTCCTCACCAAAATAAACAAACTGATCAAAGACAAGCTGGGTGGACACACAGGAGAGTGGAATGGGGAGCCGAGGCAGGGGTGAGTGGGGGGCAGCACAGGTGGGGGCAGCACCGAATGCCAGCTTTCGGCGGAGGCGGGAGGCGGTGGCAGGAGACCCGTCCCGTGCGTCTTCAAGGAGCCCTGCAGACACCCTGACTCCAAGGTTTCTGGCCTTCAGAAGGGTGGGAACTCAGTTCCAGTGGTTTAAGCGTTAGGACTTGAGGGCCAGCAAGATAGCTCAGCTGGAAAACAAAGTGACTGCGTATAAACCTCGTGGTCTGAGTTCCATCCCTGGAGCCCACGTGGGGGAAGGAGGAAAGCACTTCGCAAAGTTGTCCTCCGTGTGTGCGTAAGTGTGTCTGTACTCCTGTCTCCTGTCTGTGTTTCACATTTTCCTCTTTTTCTTTCCTTTCCTTTTTTCTGAGGGAGGGGGCGGTTTAAACAACCTTTGATTGGTTCCAACAATAAAAAAGACAAGGAACATTTAGCTATTTGCTTTTGGGGGTGTGTCTGTACACTTGAAATGCCACCCTCTGGGGGCTGGAGAGGTGGCTCAGGGGTTAAGCCTCTGCCTTGCAGGCAGAAGGTCCTGAGTTCGGATCCTTGACCCCATGTATAGACGCCGGGCGGAAGCCGGGGCAGCCTGCGTTTCTGGTCTTGGTAGGGGGGACGGAGCCTGTAAATCCCGGGGCAGAGTAAACAAGGAAGAGATGGAGGCGGTCCATGGTGGTTCCCGAATTCGTCCGTGGTTCTACACACACATACATAGTATACACACATACACACACGCACACACACGCATATACGCACAATTGAATAAATAATAAATAAATTAAAAAAAAAAGAAATGCCACCCTCTGAAAACTCCTCTTTTCTTATATTTACTTCATCACACTGGCCCAAGGGAACTGCTGCTTCCTCCTACACCCCAACTCCAGCTCGCCCCCTTTCCCTCGGAGACTTTGAGTCTTGCAGTTTTTAGCTCACTTCTCCTACCAAGAACCTGGCCCTTCTCTTTCCTGCTTCACCAGCCCCAGCCTCGATAGAGATGAACAAGATTGGCATCCGTGGAGTGTGGTTTAATGGGCAGAGCGAATATATTTAACCTACACTGTTTCAAATGGCTTTTAGGATACTGTCAGAACTCGAATTCTACCCAAAGCCATTTTCTTTTCTTTCCAAATCTTTGTGTGTGTGTTCCTGGTGTGCGTGTGGACATGCGTGTGACATGCTTTGCATGCGGAGGTCAGAGGACAACCTCAGGTGTCTGCCCTTGGTTCCTAGTGGAGACAACATCTATTTCTGCTCGAGGCAGAGTCTCCTGCCGCGCGTCCCTGCACATGCGAGCTCAGCTGGCCTAGGAGACTCAGGGATCCGCTTGTCTGTCCCATTTCACCTTAGGTACGTTGGAATTTACAGATGTGTGCTGCTGTGTCAGGCTTTTCCGGGGATCTGGGGATCCTCACATGTGCGTGGCAAGCCCTTTACCCACCGAACCATCTCCGTAGTCCCACGAAGTTATTTTCAATGCTCAGAGCCTCAAGCAGCATTCCATAGTCAATGTCGCCCACGCCAGGGTCTCAGAGGCTGGGAAAGGAGGGAGATTCTTTCTTCGCCTCCCAAGAGGATTTCCCAGCCTCCTGCAGCGGACTGGTGCCAGTTCAGGGGAGCCCCCCCATGCTGACATGACAGGAAGCCGGGTGGTATCATCTGTCGCCCACTCCACAAAAGACAGGAAATCCAGAGCCGAGGGTTAAAAATCTGACCTCGGCTCGCCCTGGCTTTGTGTTTGGCCAGCATGAAAGACAGGCCGCACAAAGGCTGGGAGAGAAGTGATTAGGGTCTGGCCCCGGGGGCAGGGAGAGCAGAGACACTGTCCCAGGCCAAGCTGCCCAGCTCCAAAGGGCTGGACAGAGGCCTGTCTCCTCTGGGAGTGTGTCTGATTAAGGCCCAGTCCCCGGGGAGCATGGATCCGAGGCTCTCCGGGAATGTCCACCTGGGACGACTCTAGGTCGCCCAGACTCCCGGGAGCAAAAAGCTGATGGGGGAGGAGCAAAGGGCTGGAGGTGCTGAGAGCAGGTGGCTGGAGGCCCCACCGTGGGAATAACTACCCACCTCAGGAAGAGATTATGCAAAGTGAAGGCGCTAATAGGTAGTAATAACCCCTTAGATTTGTGCAGCATTTAGCACGAGGTCCTTTATCTCCGCTTACCACCTTGTGAAGCTGGAACTTGTTATCCTCGCCCCCAGAGAGCTCCAGTGCGTCAGGGTCAAAGGAGGGGAGCCTGCCCGCTAGGTGCACCCCAACGGCTCTTGCTGTGACTCCAGGTCTCCGTCCCAAGGGCTCTGAGTGTGTGTGGGGGTCTGTCCTGTCTCAGGGAAGCCAGGCGAGGCCGCACCCCTGGAAGACCACGTGGCTCTTTGGGGTGGCGCTGCCTTGGGAAGCCTGTGGAATCTTTGGAAAGGAGTATATTGCTGGGGATTGGGCTTTGAGGTTCTACAGCCTGGCCCCTACTTGGTGTTTTCCGTCAGCAATCTGAACAAACATGCACGAGGACCGTCCAGCTTCTGGCTCTTGCTGCCCGACCGCTCCGCCAAGATGGACCATGTCTCCCTGGAACTCTACATCACAATACACGAGGCAACATGAGACCCTGCTAAAAAAAGAAAAATGAAAAAAGCAGAAATGGACAACAAGCATTTGGCAAACAGGACCGTCTTCCCTTGAAGGTTCTCTCTTTAAATTGTTTCTGGAAAATCTCTCCATTACTATGTATTCAGTTATATAGGTTGTTTTTCCTCCATTCCTTTCTCCCTCTTCACACCCTGCCCATCTTTCTCCCTCTTTGTCTGAGACAGAGTATCACTCTGTAGCCCAGACTGAACTTAAACCTGCCTCAGTTTCCCACGCCCTGGGGACTTACAGGTCTATGGTTCCACTCCCAGCTAGCCTCCAATGCCTGTGTGAGGCTTCAGAGATCCAAGGGACCGTGTGGCTGGTGCAGGCGTCTTGCAAAGTGTAAAGAGTATGTGTCTAGACATAGGCATCCTACACCCGGAGCCTGGAAGACCGATTTGCATCACTTTCCTTTTAAGGATGACTGAATTAAGTCACGTGATGAGCAGCGACAGAAACAATCACCACTCTGGAACCGAACCTTGGGATGGGTGAGGAGAATCCCAAGGATGGCCAGAGCGGTTCTAGAAGCTCCAGCAGTGGGCCAGAGGAGACCTGGTGGAAGAGGGAATCTTGGAGCTGGACCATGAAAGACAAATCATCCTGAGGAAGAAAGGAGTCAGTGCTCACAGGTGTCCAGAGAGAGGCCGCTATGCGGGTCCTTACCGCCTTCCGCACTAGGTCACCCGAGCTACGCGCTCTCATATGTATCGTCCATTTCTGGCTTACACGTAGAAAGTGGAATTTTGAGTGTTTAATCAAACACCAAGGAGCAGTTGCATTTCTAGGCACTGTGCACCAGGAGGGACACCAAGATGACGGAGCGTGTGTGTCTTGCGCTAGGGACGCCCTCCTGGGCTGGGGCGACAAGGGCTGCCATTCAGCTGCCCTCTCCTGTGCGGAGCACGCCTTGGGGAGCAGCATCAGGCCGCAGCAGGAAGCAGCGAAGGAGCTTCACAAGCTTCTGCAGCCTGGCGGGCGGGAGACAGGAATCCACCGGCTGTCGCTGGCCAGAGAGATGCCTCAGCGGTGAAGGCGCTTGCTGCCAGGTCTGAAGACCTGAGTTCAATCCCCAAAGCTAAACGATAGGAAGAGAAAAAAGGACTCCTGGGAACCGTCTTCTGACTTCCACAAACGCACGGGCACTTGAATTGCACCCTCCCACCCACACGCACAGGATAAATAAATTTTAAAATAAAAAAACACACACACACACACACACAACAAAACTCATTCTTCAGATTCTACAGTTTGATTGACATCCCAGAATTGGCCCAGTGTGGAAAAGACAACAGCCCATTGTGTATCAGGCTATTCTCAGCTGGCGTTAAGGCTTGACTGTGAAATGTCCCCCACGGGCTTATGTGTTTGATTGAGCTCCTGGTCCCCAACTGCCAGCACTGTTTGGAAGGTTGTAGAATCTTTAAGAGATAGAACCTTGCTGGAGGAAGCGCGTCACTGGGAGGAGAGAGATGGGGCCAGCCTCGAAGCTCCCTAGTGGCTTCATTTCTGTTTCCTGCTTGTGGATGCTATGTGATCAGCGGACTCGTCCCTGTGGCCATGAGAGATGCTATGCATTCCCTTCAACTGCAGGGCAAGTGAGCGGCTCCTTACGTTGCTTTCAGTGGGTATGTTTGTCACTTGTGATGAGAAGAGTAGCGAGCAGGTACAGCCTGAGCGTATGGAATCGTTTTTGATCTTTTCATTTGGAGATAGGTTACAGGACAGTAGTGCTAGAGGAGATGCATCCAGCTGTCAAGTCTAAGACCCCATATTAGACAGGGTGACCCTCAGATATCTTCAGATACCCAAGCAGGAAAGGACCTCAGATAGAACTTGGTCATTTCTTTTTTTACAGGTAGATGTAGAAAAGCCCGCACATATATATTGGTAAACCTTGCTATATTGGTACATATCTGTAGTCCCAGAATTGAGAGGCTAGACAAAAGGTTTGCTGTGAGTTCAAAGTCAGCTTGGACTATTCAGTGAGCTCCCAGCCAGTCTGGAGGATGCATAAGGTCCTGTGTCAAGCAACCAGGAGACAGGCTGGAGAGGTGACCTATGAACAAAAGCGCTTGCCAGGCAGGACTGAGGACTGAGTTTGAATCCCTGGACTCCACAGACATAAAGGAGTCAGGTGGGTACAGGGCCCTGAAACGAAGGGGGCAAAAAAAAGAGAGAAAGCCAAGGATGAACCAAGGCTTAAGGCAAAAAAAAAAAAGGCTTTGTCCTTTCCCCCAAGTGTGGGTCTCCCCTCTGTGTTTAAGAGTGTTTCACTTGCACTCCACATTCACGAAAGACTCCCTGTGAGTCAGGACATTGTGCATCGCTGGTGATACTGCACTTGAGTAAGTCTCTGTAGTAGCAAATTCTCCCAAAGCCACAAGGGGCCTGTCCTTGTTCTCTGTCTCAGACAGGTGCGGTGCTCCTGCCTGTCCTGGTGCACCCTTCCAAGACACGCTTGGGCCTGCCATCAGGGAGCCTTCATCAGCCCTCTACCCACCGGGCTGATCCTCGCACCCCTCGTGTGGGAAGTCGCGCGTGCTCCGGCTCCTAGCAAGACTTCATTCTTCCCAGGTCCAGGCAGAGTCAGTGAAGACACTGGGTGTCTTCCCTC
>JALPQD010000680.1:108550-224881 GCA_023101885.1 Typhlomys cinereus
TCTTGCAGCCTCTTAAAATCCCCTCCCACCTCATTCACAGCAATCACTCACCTCCCACAAGCATGGTAAGAAGGGAATAGGGAGAGTTTGTTTTCACGGTTTAGCCGCCTGTAGCCCTCCCAGGGGAAGTGTGTTACACGAGAGAACGCAGGAAGCTTGGAATTCTGTTAGGTTGGTCATTTGGATTCAGAGAACTCTAAACCGTTTCGTGGACTCCTCAAGCTTTCTGAACTATCCAAGGGGTTGCCGTGTGACGAGCCAGGGGATCTCAACACCTGCGAGAAAAACTCTGAAGCCCTTGGACCCCACTCCCCCCGGCCCCAACGGGGCCAGTACGCCTTATAAGGGTTAACCCCTCCCCACCTCATTCACAAGCAATCACTCCACCTCCCCAAGCATGGTAGAAGGGAATAGGGAGGAGTTTTAGTTCTCACTGTTTAGCTGCCTGTAGCCCCTTCCCAGGGGAAGTGTGGTACACGCGAGAGAACGCAGGAAGCTTGGAATTCTGTTAGGTTGGTCATTTGGATTCAGAGAACTCTAAACCCAGTTTCGTTGGACTTCTCAAGCTTTCTGAACTATTCCAAGGGGTTGCCATGTGACGAGCCAGTGGGATCTCAACACCTGCGGAGAACTCTGTACCCCTCCCCACCCCCCAACTGTGCCAGGACCCTTTAGGACAGAATCTCCATAGCGGGTGGACTCCTGGCCGTCTCCTCACCCCCAGGAAGGTAATCTGCATATTAAAGAGCCCCTGAACCAACTCTTATCCAAACCCCAGGCTCTTTGTCAGGTTTTTAATGAGATGCACACCATTTACATGACAGATCCCAGCCCCTTTGGGAGGCCCAGGACTGAGGTACTTGAGACCTTCAGATAAGGGTTCTGGGATTTGCAAGCTGTTGCTCACCAAGTTAGCCAGCAGGTTCCCCCTTGGAGCTTAACGCATGCAAATGGCCTTGTGAAAGGCCCCTGAAGCCCCACTTGACTTTGCATTGTGTTCCTAGGGACACACCTTCCCATCCTGAGCAATGTCTCGTCTTCAGCACGCAAGGGAATGCCCAGAGGGTCTCCCGATGCCGGTGACCCGGGAAAACCACCGCCAGGGGCAGGTCAGGGAAGATGCTCCTGGTAACATTCGCCAGAGGAAGGCCCCAGCCATGACCAGGTACCTGAAAGCTCATCTTGTCTGGGGGTACAGAGCTCACCTAGCCTCACAAACGGGGGAGGGTTGCGTTCCTTGTGCTTTCCTGACCTCTCCCACCCCTAGATTTGTTTCCGGAAGGACAGCCTTCACTTCTTCCTGGGGTTGCTTCGTTTGACAACTACTTTTTCTGGCTCCTTGCAAAGACCTGAAGGATGGAAGAGATTCAAGGAGAAGACTAAAAGGTGCAAGTCTGTAATCCCAGCACTTTAAAGGCTGAGGCAGGAGGATTGTCATAAGTTCAGGGCCAAACTGGTTGATACAGAGAGTATCAGGCCAACTAGTATATCTATCTACCATCTATCTATCTATCTATCTATCTATCTATCTATCTATCTATCTATCTATCTATCTATCTGTCTGTCTGTCTGTCTGTCTGTCTGTCTGTCTGTCTGTCTGTCATCTATCATCTATCTACCATCTATCTATTATCTATCTATCTGTCTATCATCTATCTGTCTGTCTGTCATCTGTCATCTATCTATCATCTACCATCTATCTATTATCTATCTATCATCTATCTATCTATTTATCTATTTATCTATCTACCTACCTACCTACCTAAGCAGAAGAGGAAGAAGACGCGAAGGAAGAAGAGGAGGAAGAATAAGCTAGATTTCATTAGTGTTATCACTTAGGAACCCAGAAGGCTGGAAAGATGGCTCAGGGTTTAAAGTACTGAGTTCAAATCCCTAGACTTCACATCTCCATCTCCCATACAAAAACCTGAGATTCCAGCCGTGTACAATGGAACCTGGTTGCTCCCAGCGCAACCCGGCTAGTGGAGGATAGTTCCTGCATCATTCTCCGCCTTCACACCCATGTCCACACACGTGTCTACCCACAAAACACACGCTAATAAAAGACATGGAAACACACGTGCACACATGCGTGCACCTCAGGCACATGGGAAGAAACAGATGAGCAGGTCATCAGGACGTTGGTTCCTGCAAGCGTGTGGTCCCACCTCCTTCGCACTCACTGATTCCCGAAAAGGAAAACAGCGCTGTCTCTCCTTTCCAGTGCTTGGCTGGTTTCCAGATCTCAAATCCCACGAGCTCTCAGACGCCAAACCCACATCCATTCCAGGCTGTCTAGGCCTGGGCGTGTCACAGTCCTTTACAGGTGGCTAGGTTGGTCCTTCAAGAGTACAGAGCCCTGGACTCCCTGGAGGTCCACAGTGCAGGGGTGTCAGCCCCTTCTCTAGATCTAACATGGTTGGCTTGGCGAAGTTGAAAATACGAGACTTCCCAGGACTCCCTCCCACCCCACCTCATTTGAAAACCAGGATGAGTTGGTCACTGTAGGTAAAGAAGGAAAGACAAGGAACAGCATCCTCGAGTGCACTTCTTACCACTGGGCTTCCTGTCAGTGCACGTAAGCACCTGAGGGCATTTTCCTCCCCACAACAGCCCTCCAGCCTGTACCCTCCAGCGAAACTAGGCCCCGCTTTACACCTGGGCTCAGTACTCTCTTTCCCCCAGTATTTTTCTTTTTTCTTTTCTTTTTTCATCTCAGCGAGCAAAGAAAAGTCCTCCCTGACTGTCCAGCCAGAATCAGCGAGGACAGGGATCATGCGGCCGCCGCCTTCGCTGTCAGCCAAGGGTAACGGAGGCTGGAGTCGCAGCGCCAATCTGACTTACCCAGTGAGGTCACACTGAGAAATCACCCCAGAAGCATCCTAGGAGACAGAGTCCCAGTCTAAAGACATCCAAGAAAACCTCCGGGTTTGTTGCTGTGATGAGACTTTCAAGGTTTCCGGCGGAGAAATGGTCCTCCCTCAAGACAGATTGCAAAAAATATTAATTTTGCCAATTCACAAGAAAGACCCACTTGGGATAAGAAAGAGTTCTTTTCTTATTTTGTTTTCTTTTCTGTTTGTTCTAGATCCGAGTCACCCTGGTGCTCCCTACATAGACCAGTGACCTCAAATTCCCACCAGGACCTGGCCCTTACCCCTGAGCCCTGGGGCTATAGGCACAAACCACCGTGCCCTGCAGGAAAGACTTATTCTCAAACCCACACGCAATTAAATCATTTACAAGAATAAACTTGTATCCGAACCCTGCCTTCCTTTCCAACAAAAACTGCACCTAACGACGTAACTCAGGTGGTTTCAGATCTCTAGCCTAAGTTTAAATTCTCTGTTCTTTCTGGCTGTATGCCAAAAAAAAGTGGCTAACTCAACCCAGGCCAAAAAAAAAAAAAAAAAAAATCAAGGTGTTACATGTCTGTTTCCATCTTCTGTTTTCATCTGAGTAACCAAATTAAACATTGGATTAATCATACTTCTCTCTGGTTCCAGATGAGACAGACTTGGGTTCCCAGTTCATCTGCCACAAGTTGTGTCTCTTTTACTGGCTTTGAACCACAGGCCAAATCTTTTCTTTGGGAATGATTATTAGACCCTTGGAGCGACTGTTCCAAGCAAAACTTTCCAATTGCTCCTGTTGTGTGGAAAGGAACCTGGGGCCTGACAAAATCCACTGAGGGATGAATCCAGAACGCAAACAGGGACGTGAGAGGGCCAGATGAGAACTGAATAGGACAGTGTGAGTATCAGTCATAGTTCATAAAGATTCTTCCTAATTTCCAAAGCATCATATTCTTCATGATCCTTGAAGGAATCCCGTGAGGAGGGCCGACAAGCGGGTAAAGGCGCTTTCCCCGCAAACCTGAGGACCTGAGTTCATCCCCCCCACTACCCTCCCGAACCTAAGGCAGGAGGAGAGAACTCCCAAAGTTTTCCTTAGATCGCGGTGTGCGTGCGTGACCCCACATACATCGTGCCAGCTCATGCGCATGGTGTGTGGGATGAGGGATGAAGCTCAGGGTCTTGTGTGCACAAAGCCGTGGGTTCCACACTCAGTACAGGAGGAAGAACAAGTAAAACAGGACCAACCTATAAACGTCAACAGGGTTTTGTGAGGCAGTCCACTTGTTTTGCCCGTGCCTCAAAAGGTCCTCCAGCCCCCAGTGACCTGTGAGGTTACAAGGGAAAGTCCGTGCTGCAGCGCCTGCTCGCAACAGGCATGCTCCTGCCAATCGCTTGCACCTATCCAAGCAATGCAGGCTGCGTGTGTTCCCAAACATGCGTTGTCCTGCGGTCACCATAAAAGGGCTCTGTTACTCCTGGTCAAAGGTTTCAGGATAGATGTCTGATAGCGCGATCCTCCCATATCGAAAGGGATCGGGTAGCTCTGGTCAGTGGCCTATGAAGAGATTTCTTTCTTTCTTTCTTCCTTCCTTCCTTCCTTCCTTCCTTCCTCTCTCTCTTTCTCTCTCTCTCTTTCTTTCTCTCTCTCTTTCTTTCCCTTCCTTCTTTCCTCCTTTCCTTCCTTCCTCCTTTCCTCCCTCCCTCCCTTCCTCCTTCCTTTCTTTCTGCATCTGTATATATATATACACCACAATATATACCACGGCAGCACGCAGAGCCGGTTTCCTGGGCTTACGGGTTTCGGGGGTGAACCATCTTCAGGCTTACAAGGCCAAGAGTTCTACCCTGGGCCACTTTCACCAGCCCTGAATTCGTTTTACACACAGTTCTATCTCAGCTGAAGTCAGGTAGGCCCACTTCAAGCAACTCAGATAAGCTGATCTTCTTGGGTCTCGGGGGTCAGTCCATTTGAACTCACTTAACTTTCCTTTGACTCATGGATATGCAAATAAGATACAGGGGTTGTGACTCCCTGTCTATAAAATGCAAAGGATAGGAAGTTGTTTTGAATAGTTAAAAAAAAAAAAAAAGACAATCTTCAAAGAGATCCATTATTTCCTAGTCTGGGGGTGGGGACCAGAGGGACACGGAGAGGGCATTTTGCCCAATTTGCACCCTTCCTGTTAGATCAAGCTAGGACCTTATCACTGACCGCCCCACACTCTAAGGCAGGGCAGTCACCCAGGATCTCAGTGTCCAAATTCCCTGCCTGGCCAAAGCCTCAGCGGACCTGCATGGCTGGGCATCTCACCTCTGTGTCTCATTGAGTTGCCAGCTGGCCATCCGGTCCTGGACCTTCTGTTTTCGTCATGAAAGCAACCCCTTTTTTTTTTTTTTTTAACTTGGAGCAAAAACAAGCAAACAAACAAAAAACAAAACCAAAAAACCTGCAATGAATAAAATCATAGAGAAAGTTCAAGCTTAAACTTGTCACCTCACCTCAAAAAAGAAGTAGATCATCAGTCTGTCCCAAGTGAGAAGGGGCAGACCGCACAGCCACCTCTGCTTAGAGCTGTCAGACCTCCCCAGCATGCCCCTGGGTGGAGACTCCTCCAGCCCTTTCATCCTAGCTGACCCCCAGATCTTCAGTTCATTCTTTCCCTGCCAGGGGCGTGTGTGTTTTCGAGGGCGGGTAGGAGGGGGACAGGGACAACACAACCATTCTTGGCCTCACCTCTTACTTAACTCTGACTGGGATCCTTAATCCACAACCTTAAGGATTTTGGTGACCTAGAAGTATTAAGCAGTTGAGAAAACGGGACAGTTAACAACGGGTCCAAACCTTGTGTTCTTGTCCTAGATTAGTTTTTGACAGGGTGTCAATTCTGCAACTCACTATGTAGCCCAGGCTGGCCCCAAACCTCTGACTGTCCTGTCTCTACTAGGACTCATGAATCCAATTAACCGAAGCAAGGAAATCCGAAGAATTCTTCTTGAAGACTTCCTCTACACTAAAACTTGAAATTGCCTGCCAAAGGGACAAATGTTTGGTGTCAAATACAACCAAGTTGGAAGGCTTATTTCTATTCCATAAGCTTTGGCTTAGTAGTCACATCTCACTTAAGTGTCACCAGAGGGCAGAAGTAAATGCAAATGCTTTGAAAACCACGCGTGGTGGCGGACACCTGCAATCCCAACACCCAGAGACAAGATCTGAGATCTAAGGTCACGATCAACTGCACTGGGTTGCAGACCGTGCCCTAACCCACTTAATGCGATTGTTAAAAATAGTTGGCTCAGGGGTTAAAGCCTCTGTCTTGCAAGCATAAGGATGACTTCAAATCCCAGATCCCGCTGAAAAAGTCAGGCAGAAATGACAAGTCACCTGGCCCTGGAAAGTAGAGCCCAGAGCAAAAACACAAACAAAAAAAGTAGAGCAATCCAGGATGATTCCCAATGTTGTCCTCCACAAATATATAGTGCCTGCTGAAACAGACTCAAATAGTTGGCTCCACAATCCTGTCCTAAATACGGAAGGCAGTTTCCTTCCCACAACCTGAATCCTAAATGTAAAGACTAAGTGACAGACTATCCTGTTTATGACTGGTCAAAGCACAGAGCTTGAACTAATGCCAGAAAGGAACACAGGGACTCGTATCATTTAATTGCTATTTATTTTCATAAACATGAGGTATTTCAAAGTGCTATAAGATGCAGCACTAAATATATACATTTTGAAGAAATTCAACACAGAACTTTGCATTTACCCAGTTCTATGCACCAAACATGAACAAATACATTAACAGGAAGAAACAGGCTAGGAAAAAGGAATATATATAGTAAAATTTCTTTACAAAAGCTTCTTAGTTCAAAAAGTGATAAAGTAATATCTACTCAAAACTTTCACAACTCATTTTCATACGAAAATATAAGTATCAAATTTAGTTATGTATCAGCATCATACTAAAGTATACAGGCAGTGTAAGAATTAGTACGTACATAACAGAGATTAACAATATATTTGTATACAAAACATGCTCCTCAAACATTGAGGTATTATTACAGTACTTAGGTGTGAACTTCCAGTCTAATACTGGCTGCAAAAGCCACCTCTTATTACCCGGGACGTATACAAAAAAAAAAAAAAAAAAAAAAGGTGGGTGTGTCTCTGGTATTTACAGAAGTGTTCCCCAGGAGTGTCAAATGGTGAACCCCTTCAGTGGCATCTGCTGAACTTAAGCACCATTGTAAAAGGAATGTCTGTTCGTTTGGAAAACTCCGGCCCAAACAAAGTGACTCCCAGACAGCCTGAGGTCAGGTTAGGTGAAGGAAATTGAGCCACCCAGCATCCTAGATCTTCTCCAAGGTCCTGCCCCCTACCCACATCCAAACAGGGGACCGATCTGAAAGTAAACCAACATTCTTAACGTCAACACAATGTTTGTTTAAAAAAAAAAATCAAAATGTGCAAAGTGGCAGTGACTGTCCATTTTTGAGAAAGGTCTAGCAAGTCCGAGCGTGTTCGATCTTCTTTAGCAACTGCTGCTGTCTTGCCTGCAACTTCTCCTTCTCCAGCAGCAGCTGGTGCTCGTGGGCTTGCAGGGCGTGGACATACTCGGTGGCCTTTTTCAAGATGACCACCTTGGCGGCCTTCTCGTTCTTCACCAGCTCAGGCACATGGTCCCTGAGCGTCAGGAAGCTGGAGCGAAGGTCGTTGCGGCGCTGACGCTCCAAGATGTTGTGGTTGCGACGACGCTCGCTGTCCTCCGAGTCCGAGTTGCGGGGACTCAAGCTCTTGGCTTTTGGGGGCACGATGCTCTTGAGAGGGCGCGGGGAGGCCTCGCTCTTGATCTTCTTCTGTGGGGGCGCGTCCTCGCTCTCCACGTAGGGAGAAGGAGCCGCGTAGTTGTGCTGCTGGTGGATAGGCACGCAGCGTTTGAGGGTCAGCTCGCCGGGCTGCGAGCGCCCCAGGCCCAGGGCTGCGTTCTTGGGGCGCACGGTGATGGTGAATGTAGTCACGGCCTTGTTGTTGGAGGAGGACCGCCGCTTCTCCACGGTGACCACATCAATCTCCTCCTCTTCATCTTCCTCCTCCTCATCCTCATCATCTTTGGGGGGAAAGAATTCTCAGGTGAGACACACACGACGAATGAAATGCACATGCACACCTGTTACTTAGGTCCCTTGGGGCAGCTTTATTATATTATGGACTGGTCAACATGCAGACAAGATGTATGTTTTTGGTCTTTGATATAAATACACACGCCCCCCCACACACACCCCTTTAATTCTGTCTCCATATAAGACTTTAGCAAGTGAGCAGAGGATTCAGAGTGACCAAGGGCTTGCCGAGTTATGTGTGAGGATCTGGGTTGATTTCCAGTGTTAAAAACACAAACAAAACCTTTGAGCAGGCCTGGGGAAGGGGAGACAGAAAGACCCCCCTCCCGTGTCAGACCTGTGGAAGAGTACTTAGCTCCTCTAATCCTCGGTCATGAAATGGGGGAAATAACCAGCGGGTTAGAGCCGCACAGCTAGGATGTGGACTTGGCGACAGATGCTCTGCAGTAGGAACTTCTAGCATAATCACCCGCCAGTCCGCCCCGTGGGTCTATTTATACACATTTCCAGCCACCCTTCAGATGGAAGGCTCCTCATTTGGTGAAACACATGGCTGGGTTTGATTTTGCCATCCTTAAACTCGAGGAACAATCTCATTCATTAAAGATGAAAAGTCACCTTTTCTCCCTCCCTCCCTCCCAACATGACTCTCTGCAGTAAACAGATTCCCATCTAGGCAAAAGTCCCAACCCACAGTAGCTAGACACTCCCCCCCACCACCCAAGGGGCCCCAAGCCGGAGAACAGCAACAAAATGTCGAAGAACATCCTGTGTGCATTTCCACCCCGTCGTATTTACTACCACGCTAGCATAGAAAATTATTGTTTAAAATGCAAGCATGAAAATCAAGCCACATCTTCTGCTTGATCTGATGAGGACCGGAAAGCTGAACAACAATTGTGGGATTTGTTCTAAAGCTGAAATGTGAGGCTGTTCCAGTCTGTGGGTCCCTTTAAGCCAGTGTTTTGGTTTTCTGCCAAGAAGACAGCTGTTGGAAGGAAGTGCTTCCTCACGGAAAACTGTCAAGGCAGACATTAAAGGGACAGAGTCCTTTCAAAGTGCAGGCTTATCACCAAGTTTCCTTCCAGGAGCCAAAGAAGGATCCTTGCCCGGCCCTGAAGGAAATCTGGACTTTTAAATTCTGCATGGTGAAAACTCAAGTCTTTCAAGGTCTGGGGGCGGGGCAGGGAGAAGCTTTCAAGGACAAGAATACCGGGGTGTGAGGGTAGAATGTTGTGCTCTAGAGAGCTCCAGGCAAATTCTTAGCTTTTTAACCCTTCTTTTCCGGCACTTAGGGAGAGTATGCAAATCCTTCACTCTTACCTCCACTGCACAGTGTCAGACACGGTATCACGGACGACTCAGCGTCCATAGGTCTGGCACTGTAGCCAGAAAGCAATAAAAACCCAAAGGAGGAAGCTTCCTAAAAATGCACCCCCCTGCTGTGACCCTTCCTACCCAGTGGCTGAATAGGAGGGAGGGGTTCCCCTGCAACCCCTAGTTTTTCAGATTCTTGATGTGACTGTTGCCCAAGGACATCGCCGCCTGCTGGCCAGGCACCAAGAGCAAATAGTCCACCACCCACGGAGAAGTGGAGGTGGGGGAAGAGGCAGCCCAGTCCTTAGGAAAAAAAAAGGTGGTGGTGGGGGCTACAAATTCTTCTAACTTGGATGCACCCTAAGTGGGACTGTCTGAAGCCCCCGTCTTTTGGGTCTCTCCCCTTCCCCTGACCTGGGCTTGAGATTCTCTCCATCTCGGCATTAACAGGTTTCCAGAGACGCATTGAGGAGCCCTGTGAGCTGGCACCCACGTTGCACCACAGGGGACACGAACCTGGGGAGAGGTATTCGTCTATACCCGCAGCTTTCTGCCACCCCTCTACCCTGAGAAGTGGGGTTAGAAGACCACCAGCACTGCTGCTGCAGTCAACACGCTAACCAATGCTAACAAAGGGACGTTTCGACCCTCATCCCTCCGGGACCCCAAGTCCGAGGAACACAGCCCCAGGCTTTACCTGAGTCGCTCAGCGTGTCCTCTCCGGAGGTGCTGAGAGCCTTGTGGTCACCGGTGCTGGCCGGACGGCCGGAGGCGCGAGGAGGGGCGGCCACCGGAGCAGCGGCCGGGACGGCGACACTGGTGACCCCGGCGCTGGTCACGGGAGCACTGGCGGGGGTGATGGGCACCGGCGTGGGCTCGCGCTTGTTCACCGGGAAGGGGAAGACCACGGCGGGGTCCACGCACTCGGAGGCCGGGTGGGAGAGCTCCGCGGGCAAAGCGGCCACAGCGCGGACAGCACCGGCCGTCCCGCCGTGTGTGCGCCCCCCGGGGCTGGTGGCACCCGTTTCCGCGGCCGGCGCGGCGGGGCTGGTGGCCGGGGGCCCGCGGCCGTGTTGCAGCTTCTCGCTCACCGCGCGCTCCAGCTTCTCGCGGGCGGAGAAGCCGCTCCACATGCAGTCTTGGAGGATGACCGGGTTGGGGTTGAGGCCACCCAGCCCCCCCAGACCGAACACATCCTCTTCGGCTGGGTTGCCCCACAGGTCGGCCTCGGGCAACAGCATCTCGGTGGCCCAGTTCAAGGGCTCCGGACTGTGCTCCGGGAAGGCGCGGCTGGGCGACAACGGGGGCGTGGGCAGCAGCTCAAACTTCTTCCAGATGTCCTCCCCCGGGGGGGTCGAGTCGGGACCGCCGAAGTAGAAGTCATCTTCATCCGGATAGAAGCAGGGCTGCAGGGAGTCAAACTCCAGGTCTGGGTTCTTGCAGATCATCCCGGGCATGGTGGATGCGGTGCAGCTGGGCATCGGCTCCCCTCCCGGCAGACTGGACTCCTTTCCTCAAGCTCTTTTTAATACGGGGGGGAAACGCTCCCTTCCCGTGGGGGGCGCGGATGGCGGGGGTCCGCGCCAACCTCCAACACTGTAAGCAACACACAGCGAGAGAGAATGAGCCGCAGGACCAGACAAGAGGGTGGGAAAGGCAGTGGGCGACCCGGACCTCCTCTGCAAAGCCCCACTCCACCCAGTGCTCTAGAAGGTGAAGGAAGTTCAGCCTCGCGTTCTCTCCCTCCCTCCTTTTGTGTACAAGCTGTCTACGACCGGGGGTGGGAGGGGGCATGCAGATGCCGGGGTGCGGTGGCTCGGCAACTTTGGAAATTGCTATTTCATTCACACAACGCAGTGTGCCTGGGGGAGGGGGTCGGTCGTTCAAGCTGCAAAATCCCAGCTCTTACTAGGACAGCCCCCCCCCCCCACGCACTAGTGTAGGACCAGCTGCTCGGAGAAGTCCCAGCTCCCCAGTCCTGCCACCGGGCATAGGATCTTTCAATGCCCGTTTGCAAAAATGCAGCCTCTGAAGCGCAAACGGTCGCCGGGGTTAGGAAACTTTACAAATATTAAGATCCCTTCTCTACACATAACGACATGCATACGCACAATTTATACACACACACGCACACACACTACCCCGCGCCCCAATTTTAGCAGTGTCTTTCGGCACACTCCAATAGCCGGGAATCTGCCAATTCCTTCTTCCGAACCTCTCCAATTTGCACCATCAGAAGCCCCCAACAACGATCTTTTCTTAGAGGGAGGCTGAACCCCATCCCTAGGAATGGTGGAGGGTCTCGGGGAGAATCGCCTCTCCTGAACTGGAACAGCCGTGACCCAAATTACTACCGAAGCTCCCTAGCCCCACCTAACTCCCTTTCCTCCTACTCGCTGCACCCGTTGGGCAAGAACCCCAGCTTGGAGTGAGGACGCACGGGTTCCCCGTCAGCTCAAACACAGACACGTCTCTTAGAACGGAGCGAATTTCTTTTAGCTGAAGCCATTTCCCTCCCCCGGCACGGGCTGTAAAAGGATTAGGGCGGGTCTCTTCCAGCCGGGGTGCCTTCGGGGGCTGAACTGGCTTTTTCCGGGAAAACCCCCCAGCTGGTTTTGTTTCGGAAGCAGACGCGGTCCCCCGGGCATATCTGGGCGCCGGGTGCACGAGCCGCGTTCCCGGTCCAAGCAAGGTTTGCTTTGCCGCGGCGCTAAGCAAATCCTTACCTCCCGCGGACTGCCGGGGATCCGGAGGCGATTCTGCGCCGGGGGTCTCGCGGTGGGCTGTGAGGGCGGGAGGGGGGTCCTCGGGCGGCTGCAGTGTGTGCGCGCTCGCGCCCGACTAGCTCTCGCTCGGCTGCAACCCTGTTCCCAGGAGCCCCCCGCATCCACCCAGCGCGTCCAGACAGATGACTGTCACTGGCTGCGCTTTGAAGCTCGGGGATATTATTAACTGAAAAATCTGACACACCCGGGGGGCGGGGAGAGCAGGGGGCTGTGGCGCAGACAAGGGGGAGGGAGAAAGGCAGAGGCAAGCGGCTTCACCCCGCCCTCCTGATTTCCATAAAAATCAGGGGAGGCGCCAAGGCTTTCGCGCCAAAAGCCACTTGCTTTTCTTTTTCTGCAGACAGGAGGCTGCACAGCTGGGGACCCCGGGCTGTGCTCCTCCCGCCCTTTTAGACCCCCGGGCTTGCACCCGCCGCGCTCGGAACCAGCTGCGCGCCGCAGCTCCCACCCGTGGGCCTGGCCGTGGCTTGGCTGTTTTTTGTTTTTTAATAAGGAGGCTGCTGGCCCAGCCCCCCGCTCCTGGACTACAGTCCTCGAGCAGCCGGGGTCGAAGCCCCGCGAAGCGAGGGGCTGGGCGGAGGGGCCTGTTTGTGGGCGACCTCGAAGGCAGGCGGCCGAGGGTGCAAAACGGGAGGCCGAGGACGCGCCCGCGGAGGATCGAGCCCGCCGCGGGTGTCTAGTTTCAAATTGAAAGGAAAGGGGCGCCCCCCTTGTTCCACAATAAATAAGTGCGGGCGGCGAGGGTGGCGCCGCCGTAGTTTCTCCGGCCGAAGGCGACACCTCGCGGGGATCCGGCAGAAAGCGGACGCAGCCGCGCCTCCCGTGCGCGCCGGCCGGCCTGGGGCGCCCCGGGGGCTCCCGCCGCCCCCGCGGGACTGTTGGCAAGTCGGGGGGCTCCCGAGGCAACGGACGCGCGTCCGCCCCAGTCACCCCGCCGCCCCCAGGCAGCCTTCTCGAAGAGAAGAGGTGGAAGGGCGGCCCCAGCTCCGGCCGCGGCTCAAACTTCCAGCAGCCCCCCCAGGCTACCTTGAGCCCCTCGGTGGCTCAATTGCCCGATGAGGTCGCGTTAGTCACGGCGCTGGGCTGGTCGGGCTGTGCGGGAAACCAGTTGTGGACACGATTGGACAATTGCGTCTGTTATTATCAATTAATCGTTGCTAGACCACCATTCGCTCCACCCGGGGAGACTCACGCCCTCCGCGCGGCCGCCTTGCCCTTTCCCATCCCCCACCGCCGAATTTTCTTCTTGAAAAACAAGTTTGGGAAGTGGTCGGATTAAAGATGGTTGCTCCGAGGGTCTCCCAAAGTTTCCAGGAACGACCCGGTTCATCGGCGAATTCCCATTTATAACCAGATATACAGTGAAATTGGACCTTTTCTCGAGAAAACAAAAATATCCGCTGGTTTAGGGAGGGGGAATCTGGCTTCCTACCTTGCCCCCATTTCCACCTTAACTGGAAACCCCACCTCGGACGGAGGAGGATGAATGGCCCGGGGGATACCTGGGGAGGCAAGGCCTACCCATCGATTGCTCAGTATTAGCATTTGTAAAGGTTTTTCTAGTTGACCCGGCATGTCTGCAGAATTCCGGGGGACCAAGGCAAAGCCCCTGGGTTCTAGGAAGTAACTCATGAATGAAGGCGAGCCCCCCTTCTAGAATCTTTTGTTATTATTTCTCTCACATATGTAAAGCCTCCAGGCCCTTAACATTCCCATTTCACATTATCTCCCCCCTCCCCCGGGGGGGGGGGACCCTCTGCGACTCGCCATCTTTTCATAGATGTGCCTTGGAATACTTGTTTATCATCTTGGCTTCCCCCACTAACCTGTGAACTCAGGCTCAGCAGGAGATCTGAACACCGAGTGTTCCACAAGTTGTGGAAAGTGGCCATCAACGGAAAACCCCTTTTAAGGCTTGGGGAAATTTCAGTTTATTGGTACCAGAAGGGAAGGGTGAGGGCCGTGATTCTGGGCTCCAGAAAATTCTCTTTCTCTTATTTTGATACAGGGTCTCATGTAATCCAGATTGACTTCAAATTCTGTGTCTAGCTGGGGGTGATCTTGAACTCCTGATCCACCTGTTTCTACCTCCCAAATGGTTGGGGCTATGGGTGTGAGCTATTGCATCCAGCTTCAAGAACTTTCTTTAGAACCTCAGCAGTAGTCCCAGAATTGACCTGTCTGCTAGGCCTCTCCAATATGGCTGAAGGAAAGATTATGAAACTAGGTCACAGTTGGCGTGGATAAAAGTCCTCTTCTAACCGACCTGTGCCCTTCACTCTGTTAAAAGATAAAGCCTAGTAGAAAAGAGGGGACAGGAAGACGGGTCACCTGGTTACTCCACAGGCCTCTGAGCAATTCATTTATCTTTCCTGGTCCTCAATCTCTAATCTCCTGCTCTTAATGCAAGCCAGTAATTACCGAAATTACCAACAAGTCCGAATCTGAAAGTTAGTCAGATGATAAAAGTCAGGAAATGTTTATGAGTACCTTCATTGGCAAGACATGATAAAAGTTACCCAATGTCCATTTGTGGTCGACTTGCGGAGAAGCCCAGCAATCACACTCCCAAATGTTGAAGTTCTCAGACTCTGAGAGACACCTACCTGTGAACACATCTTCAGAGACTAAGGCTCACCCAGACCTAAAGGACATTCAAAGAGTTTGGTGGAGCTTGTTGGACCAGAGAGGGAGGCACATACCTAAACCCAGCCGTGGAGGCCAGCAGGGCAGAGTTAGAGACTGGATTTGGTGTACAACTAAGTAGATTTGGGGTGGGAGAAGGAGAATGTTTTAGCCTCAATTTTTTATCATCACTCGGCAAATCCACAAACAAAAATGGATAGCAGGGTCAGATGAATTCTCCGTGACTGGCTATTAGACCAACAACTTTATCCAGCTTCAAGGAACATGGTTTCTCCCAGAGACTTCATTCTGAGTCTTTTCTGCCTCTACCCAAATGAAGACATAGCTCTGTGTGTGGTGGTGCGAACTATGGCCGCGGCGCCCCAGAGACTTAAGGCAGGAAAACTTGGGGGTTCGAAGTCAGCCTGGACTCCATAGCAAAGATACCAAAAAGTGATGTAAATTTCTCTCATTAAATAATTTAAAAATCACCTGGAGTAACCAACCTTTAAAAAAAAAAAAAAGAGGAACAAGAGAAGAAAAAAAAAAAAACTAGCTTCCTGCTTTAAATGTAAATAAATAAATAAAAGGCAGATTTGGGTTTTAATTAGGAAAAATGAGACTATGAAAGAAGACAGATTAACTGAAGAAAAACCACAATCTCTGGGCGAATGCATGGGAGTCTCACAAACAGGAGACTAGAGGAAGGGTTGGATGATTGGGGTTTATATAGCATCCTGAGGTACGGGGCCTAGGGTTCTGGGGAGCTGCAGGGGGTAAGGAGAAGATGCCTGGTTAGAGGTGGTCTTCTAGGGTGTCTGTCTCGCAGGTGATAAACAGCTGTCGGAGCATCCAGGGAAGAATAGGTGAGAGCCCGTCTAGGCAGGGCGTCACACAGTTAATCTTGGCGGGGCGATAAGCTGCCTGGGGAGGAGATTCCAGACAATTGAGCTTCTTCAGGAGGATGTCTTGATGCAGATATGGGGGCTCAGAGCCAGCTCTGCCCACGCTGGCTCTTCTGGTCCAGTTGCTCTTGAAGTCATTAGCACACAAAAGCGGTGTGTTTGAAAGTGCTATTTGCTGAGCTTCCTAGGAGGCAAAGATTATATTCCTTTGTATCTAAGGGTTCTTATGAATTGAATGGGGGGGGGAGATAATGAACCAAAAAGGCAAAGATGTTTAGTTTTGGGGTGGTGGGGAGAAGGAGGAAGGTGACCATGGGCGGAGGGAAGGGACAAGCAAATTAAATCTGTAGGAGATGAACAATTTGGGTCCAGCCGATTGGCTCAAAGTGCTGGCCAACCTGTGGAGTGAAGAATTGGGACTCTCTCTATACCGTGGTGGTCGGACCCCCAAGACGAGTAAGTCCTGTCTTCAGAAATTATCCCTTCAGACATAATAAAAACAATGCATAATAACGCCCCAAGAGAAGTAAATCCTGTCTTCAGAAACCATCCTTTCAGACATAATAAAACAATAAATAATTAATAAATAAAACAAAAATAATAAGGGCTTGGTAGAGCGTGCCTTTTATTCCCGCACTGGCAAGGCAGAGGCAAGAGATATTGCCCCAACTTTGAGGTCAGGGCTATAGGGAGAGATTCTGCCTGAAAAGTAAAAACCAAAAGAAATGATAAAGCTAGCATGTTGAGACACAGAGCCAAGAATATGAACTGCGTCTGTGGGTGTTCTCAGGAACAAAAACACTGGCAGTCATTAAGCTGTCATGGTAGCTCACGCCTGTAATCCTAGTACTAGGAGACTTGGCAAGAGGAATGTACCATCCTGAGCTTCCTAGAGGTTCCAGGTCAACCCATATTATATATTGGGTCCAAGACCAACCTACACAGTAAAACAGTGAAACCTTTATGCAAAGCCAAGATCTGTCAATAGAGTGGTATACATAAGTAGTTCTAGTCTTTGCAAATGGTTCAACTTTTAAAAAAATTTTTTAAAATTTATTTTGTGTGTGTGTGTGTCTGTGTGTACATATGTGTACATATGTGTTCCTGTGGAAGACCAAGTGTGATTTCAGGAATCATCCTGGATTGCTTCTACCTTCTTTTTTGCTTCACTCTGGGATTTCCAGGCTCTGCCCATCAGGGCTAGAAGGGCAGGTTGTTGTCATTTCCGCCAGGAGTTTATATGTGGGACCTGGGATCCAAACTCAGGAGCTTCTTCTTGAGAGGCAGAGTCTTAACCCCTGAGCTACCTCTCCAGCCTTCAACTTACTTTTTAAAAACTTCACAATAATGGGAATGTGCTATGATTTCAGTAGAAGCTAGCCTTGAAATTTTGAATTTCGATCTTTTCTTGGGGTTAGCCATATGCCAAATAATACTTTTTCACAATGCTAGTTGAAGTAATGAACTGAATTTCCTAGTCAGCCTCAATCTTGGGAGCCAGCAACATGTAAGTTACACTGCATGGTGTTGAAACCTTAGGTTAGGGGTTATATTTATTTAAAGGCATTATATTATATTATGTTATATTATATTTATTCATTGGTGCCAAAGATTTAACCTCAAGGGCCTTGTGCATGCTGAATAAGTACTCATCCCTAAGCTATACCCCAGACAAAGTTAGGCCTGTTAAATACATTTTCGACTTACCGTGGGTTTGTTGAGATACATGCCACCATAAATCAAAAAGTATATATAAGACTTTCAAATAGTGGAATAAAATGCATTTGCTGAAAAGGACCATGTAAGATATGTAAGCACTGAGTTGAAAATGTCCACAAGTCTAGAGGAAAATTAGCAGCCAGAAGTCATTGTGACTGGCATTTTGGATATTTGCGTGTTTAGATCTAAGAACAAACTGGGAAGAATGTGAAATCAATTGACCAACTGTGAGGACAAAAACTAGCCTTGAAATAGAATCTTTAGACTGGTAGGGTTACCAGTAAATTTAAGGTTTTTTTTTTTTCCTACTCTTACAAGTTCATCATTTAGGAGACATGAAGGGCCCTTTTGTGGAGCCCAAAGTCACCCCCAGATTGGTCTTTTCTGTCTCAGATTAGTTGTCACTCAGTCTATTGGGAGATATTTCAAAGAGGCCAAGAGGGGACTGGTAGACTCCAGTTGATCTAGGATCATAACCAGAGGCCCACAGATGGGTAAACTATAAAATGATAAGTGTGCTCCAAGATAATTTTCTAATTTTTTAAAAAAATTTGTGTGTGCGTGTGGGGGGGGGGGTGTCAGAGGGCACTGTGTTCCCTCTGGAGGACCAAGGGTGACTTCAGGAATCATCCTGGATTGCTTATACTTCCTTTTTGTTTTGCTCTGGGATTTCCTAGACTCTACCCTCCAGAACCTGAAGTGCAGGCCTTTTCCACCTACCATTGTGTGTGTGTGTGTGTGTGTGTGTGTGTGTGTGTGTGTGTGAGAGAGAGAGAGAGAGATTGGGAATCCAAACTCAGGACTTTCCTCTTAGGAGGCAGAGTCTTAACCCCTGAGCCATCTCTACAGTTCCCAATACAATTTTTTAGCTTTGTGTGTGTGTGTCTCTGTGTGTGTGTGTCTGTGTGTGTATGCGCACACACGTGCGTAGGTAGGGGTGTGTATGTATGTGCATGCTTATGTATGTGTGGGTGGATGTAGAAAAGGGCACAGGAATCATCCTGGATTGCTTCTGCCTCTTCATTGCTTTCTCTAGGGTCTACCAGGTGGACGTGCAGGCAGTCGCTATTTCTGCACAGTGTTCTTATGTGGGATCTTGGATCTGAATTTAGGGTCCTTTTACTTATGAGGCAGTGGTTTAACCCCTGAGCCATCTCTCCAACTCTTACCACTATTTTTTAAAAATTGTTTACTTATGAGAGAGAGAGAGAGAACAAGAGAGAAAATGAGAGAGAAAGAGAGGATAAATACACATCTGCTGTGGTGCACAGGTAGAAATCAGGGGACAACTTTCAGAAGTCAGTTCTCCCTACCACAATGTGGGGCTTCCAGGGATTAAATTCAGGTAGCCAAGTTTGTGAGCTGGTGCCTGATCCACCAGTCCCCAAGATAATTTTTGTTATTCGAGTCTGGAAAAAAACATTGCAGACCCAGCTTTCGGAGAGCTGGTGGGTTAGAGATTTTATTGATAATGGTATTGTTGGATTGGAAAGATGGCTCAGGGATTAAGACTCTGCCTTGCAAGTTGAAGGTCCTGAGTTCAGATTGCAAGTGCCACATTAAAAAAAAAAAAAAAAAAAAAAAAAAAAAAAACGCCAGGCAGAAAAGGTGGTGGTCTGCACTTAACGGCTCTGGTGGGTGGAGCCTGGGAAATCTCAGGACGAAGCAAGAAGGAGATAGAAGCAATCTAAGATGATTCCCAAAGTCTCCCTTGCTCCTTGGTCCTCCACAGGGACACACAGTGCCCTCTGATACACACACACACACACACACACACACATACACACACACACACACACATTATATACAGAGTAAATAAATAAAAATAATGATATTGTTGATGTCAGTGTTACTGAAGACATTTGGGTCAGATGCTGGGGCCCTGCAGAACTGACAAGCTAGGTGTGGCCACCATCTGTCCTCAACAGGCCAATTAAACAGACAACGTAATCATAAAAATAACAACAACAGAAAGAAAGGTTTATTCAATTTGGCCACATTGGGAACAGGAACAAATAAAGGGGTCCGGTGCTCCCCCAAGTTCTTCTTTGGCTTCCTGACGACGTGAAGTGTAGGGAGGAGGGTACTCAGAAGCCAGCAGTAAATTCAGCTGTGGTCCCCATCACCCACCCTGCTTGTCTCAGCCCTGCCTCTTCTGAAAGATGGTCTGATGAGTTGCCAGAGCTGTGTGAACTCTATTCAACAGAGACACTTCCTCCTGTGGCCTCAGCCTTCCCCCAGCATGAAATTTCTGAACATCAACAACAACAACAAAAGCAAATTTCTTGGAAATCTATTGTTTCTGCAGTCTTCATGTCCAAAGGAAGAAGCGCAAGTGTCTCTTTAGAATCTCTTGTCCGGGGAGATGGCTCAGAGGTTGAAGTCTTTTCCCAGAAAGTGAAAGGACCTGAGTTCGGATCCTCAGAACTCAGATAAAAATGCTGAGTGGATTTGGTGTAATCTGTAATTTTGGCTCTGGAAGGCGAAGTGTGGGAAACTCCAAAGTGGAGCAATAAGAAGGCAGGGCAATTCAAAATCATGCCCAATGTCACCCTTGGACCTCCACAGGACACACACACACAAGAATCTCTTGTCTCCTTTAAGGATGGTTCCCTGGGCTCAGCAAATAAGCCGTTTGAAGAAGAAGACAGGTCTTGTGACCTCCTGCTTTCCTTCTCCTCTCCCAAAGCAGAAAGAGGCTTTCTCTGAATCCCCTTTATCTGCCGTAGATAGGATCCTCCAGAAAGAATTTGATCGCCCCAGATACCTTCCCAGGGGTGTGGCCACAGAGAGGCAACACCATGGCCCCCTATTTAGTCACAGACTCCCCCTACTCAGTAAGTCATTCTCCTGTCCCCCAGTTATCGCCTCCCTCATAGATTGCTACTTCTTCCCTCTTGGCCCTTGGGAAGAGGATCTATAAGCTCTGAAATTTCATTGTGTATTTGATGCCTTTTTTTTTTTCCTTGTGATTCCCCTAAACACAGAGAAAATTGTAAGGCCATTGTCTCCTTGGCATGGTGTGTGCATGTGTGCGTGAATGTGTGTGTATGTGTGAATGTGTGTGTGTGGGTGAATGTGTGTATGTGTGCGTGAATGTATGTGTGTGTGAATGTGTGAATGTGTGTGCGTGAATGTGTGTGTGCGTGAATGTGTGTGTGTGTGAATGTGTGTGTGCGTGAATGTGTGTGCATGTGTGAATGTGTGTGTGTGGGTGAATGTGTGTATGTGTGCGTGAATGTATGTGTGTGTGCATGTGTGGAATGTGTGTGTGAATGTGTGAATGTGTGTGTGCGTGAATGTGTGTGTGTGTGAATGTGTGTGTGCGTGAATGTGTGTGCATGTGTGAATGTGTGTGTGGGAATGTGTGTGGTGAGTGGATGTGTGTGGCTGTGAATTTGGTGTGATGTGGTGTGAAGGTGGGTGGATCGTGTGAATGTGTGTGTGTGAATGTGTGTGTGCTGGTTGTGTGAATGTGTGTGTGCGGAATTGTGTGTGTGTGAATTGTGGTGTGTGTGTGTGTGGTGTGTGAATGTGGTGTGTGAATTGTTGTGTGTGTGTGTGAATGTGTGTGTGTGTATGTGTGCATGTGAATGTGTGTGTGTGAATGTGTGCATGAATGTGTGCATGAATGTGTGCGTGCATTTGTGTGTGCGTGAATGTGTGAGTGTGCGTGTGAATGTGTGGGTGTGCGTGTGCGTGTGAAAGTGTGCGTGCGTGTGCGTGCAGCTGAGAGCGTGTGCCGGTATCGAGGCCCAGGTGGCTCTGGAGATCACCCTGCTTCGCTCTACCTACCTTTGCTCCTGAGGTTCCCAAGCTCTGCCTTCCAGGACTCAAATTGTAGGTCACTACCATCTCCATCTGATTTTTTGAGATGGGATCTGTAATCCAAACTCAGGTGCCTTTGTTTATAAGACAAGCATCTCCTCAATCCTTCTTGGGTTTTTTTTTTTGTTTGTTTGTTTGAATTAAACTAATACCAGTTCACTTCATAGATCCACTCATCTAACCTTCAGAAGACAAAGGGAAGAACTACATTATAGTTGATATACAGTATACAAACAAAACACCATCACCCAAAATTCCCCAACCCTATCTTTATTTAATACCAGTAGCTTAATTGCTGATTTGGAAAATGGGAGAATCCACCCAACTGGATGCTCAAGGGTGATTCTGCTTCCGGCAGGCAGCTCCAGGAGACCCCCTCCCCCCCCAGAGAAGCCTTCTCTGAAGCTCAGAACGTTCCAGGCACTTGGGAAGAGGAGTGAGGCAGAGAGAACAACTGTTGTGCATGGTGAAGAGCTGTGTGACTGGATGACCGCATCATTGTGTAGCGGTGGAATCCTCATTCCCTCATTCCCTTGAAGCTAAAGGGCCTGGTGGGCGAGATGTTCCTGGAAGCCCAGAGCTGTTGGCAGCCCCCCTGAGCCCTCCCGTCTCCTTCTGGTAGCATGCCAAAAAGCTCGCACTGTGGGAACTCGACTTCAAGGAATTCTGACTCCAGACCTGGCCTTTCCCCCCAAACTGAAATTTTCTCAGGAATTTCAGCGACCTGGCACTGTCCCTGGGGAAGAGGAACATTCTGCGGGCCCAGCTCCTTCTGGGATTACTTTCCATCTCGGGGGCAGAATCGAGGTGTCCAGCCGTCCCCTCTACAGACCTCGGGCGCTGCCCTTGCTAGATGGTGGATCCCGCCCTGAGCTTCTTCCTAATTTCACTCTCCCTTCTTTGATGCACGAGACATGTCTCCCTCCCCGCCTCCCTGGTCCCCTTGGCTCCGGGAGTGACTTCGGCCCGCCTAGGTAGCTGAGTGGGATTGCTAGCTTGGGTCTGGAACCCTTCAGTTTCCTGATGTCACGCCCTGATCCCTGACAGCTAGTGGCGATCCGCTGACTGGCTTCCAGAAGCTGTCGCTTCCGGCCTAGTAACTCCCTCCCTTTCTTCCCAGCCCATCCAGATGCTTTCCTCAGAACTCAGCTGGAGACTCTTCTAGAAAGAACTTCCACCTTCCTTTCCCTAGCCTCAATGGAAGACCTCCCAAATCTCTATCTTTTCATGTGTCGCTCTCCCAGTAAGACTAGGGATTCTGAGCACCTGAGCCCTCTGCCGTAGGCTTTTAAAACCTATTACTAATATTTTATTTATTGAGAGAGAGGAGGGAAAGAGGCACACACGCATGCCACGAGACATGAATGGAGGTCAGAGGACAACCTTCAGAAGGTGCTTCTCGCTACCAAGTGGGCCCCAGGGGATTGAACTCAAGTCACTAGATTCTTGAGCCATCGCCTTACCTACTCAGCTATCTCGCTGACCCTGCCTCCTGCTTTTGTATCTTCTGCCTGTGACTCAGGTCCAACAGAGCTGAGGGATCTTGAGTCATCCAGAGAGCTACTGAGAGCCTCACTTTTATGTGGTTTATTTGTTCATCTGTTTTCAGTACTAGAGATAAAACCTCACACATGCTAGGAAAGCCTTACTACCATTGAGCTACACGCCTAGCTATCATTACACACACACACACACACACACACACACACACACACACACAACACACATATACCTATATATCTGGCAGGGGCCAAAGACCCTGACTTGTCTATACTGGAGACTCAAAAAGGGTTATTTGCCTCTCTCCCTTCCAGCCTCAGCTCTCCAGCAGCCGGCTTCAAGGCTGGGTTCCAGGCTAAAGCCTTCTGTAATGTTGGTTTTGTTTGAAAGGGATAAGTCAATAATTCTTTCTCCACCAGAATCTCTTCTGGGCTGTATGTACCCTTCTTTCTTAACTTACCTATGGACTCATGTAACCAAATTTATTTATTTTTAATGGTATATTAAACTACATATTTTATAATAATTAAATATATTATTGCATTAATAAATTAATATTTAAATATTTTGCCCATGTAAGAGATGGGGAAGAAAGATAGAGATAGAGAAAGGGAGGAGGGAGTGAGCGGGGATGGCACAGTACCTGGTGGAGGTCAGAGAACAATTTTCGGAAGTCGGTTCTCTCTTGTCACCATGTAGGCTGCTTCTGAGACTAGAACACAGGTTGCCAAGTGTCTGAGCAGCTCCTGACCTGCTGAGTCACCTCGCCTGCTTGCATGTACCTGACTTTATACTCAGAAGGAAGAACAATAACCGTCCAACTTGAGAGTGGAAGGGACCACGCTGGAGTTTTTCAAGTCTAGATGCATGTCTTGATTGCTAAGAATCTTACATTGGTCATTTGATAACTCTTGGTCCTCCGTTTTTCAGTGAGAAACATGAAGCCCTTCCCTGCTTTTATGCCACGAAGGGAAGATGGTATCTATGAGGCGGTGCACTTAGATTCCAGCGTCGAGCAGAAGGAACCAAGGCTTTCGCGTCTGCGTGGTTTCACCAAAGTTCACACTCCTGTCCCTTCCTCATTCGTGAGTGTTGACCCTGATACCCTTTGACCTCAGCCTAGCAGATCCAGGAGAACACTGCGGTGGGACTACAGAAACTGCAGAGGAGAAGGGCTTGAAAGCAGCCAATTCTTTGCACAGGGACAGCGTGGGAATCCACGCAAGGTTCCGGACACAGGACTGCTTGCAATGGACACTTCCTGGGTCCTCTTCCCCTGCTCACCACGGTCCTGTTCCCTGGTGAGAAGCATCCAAAAACCTGTCAAGGAGACAGATGGCATGCTCGGCACAAAAGAGGGAACCAATTAGAAGTCAAAATAGAGAAAAATGTGAATTTATCAGCGCTAACAAATTGTTTCCGTGTGGAGGATCTCAAGACTTCCTACACGCCTGCTGAGGAAACTCTCTCTCTCTGATTGGCAGAGCGCGCACAGCAAGGACGGTAAGCGTCTAAGAAGCTGCAGACTCTCTTCTGATCTTCTGGATTCCAAGCTTTTGTGTCCAACCTGAGCTGTGCAGATACTGACAGCAGCAGCACGTCACTCATACAGCAAAGCTGTTTCTTTGCAGCTAGAGCGAGCGCTGTGCAACTCTCTCTAGGAAGCAATTTCTAAACATTATCCTTGCATTCATTCAGTCCATCCACAAACTTTCATGTAGGACTACGTGGAAGGAAAACGTTGTGTTCTCAAATCACACAGAAAAGTCCAGTGATGCTAATTATGTGCTTTTATGTAAGACTACACAGAGAAAAAAAGACTCCATGTCTACCCTGAGTAGGAACATGACTTCATAGAGTGGGACACTTGGGAGTTATGAGATGAGAATCAAAGGTTTGTCCAAAAGGTAGGAGTGGATAGGATTGTACAAGTTAGTATAGCTAAAGTTATGCCTCAGTAACAAGCTCCAAGCTCTGATCTAATATATTATAATAATATAATAAAACCTTAACGTTTGTTCTCCTCAAATGCCTCTTTGTTAGTTGATGTCATGGTTTGAAATCTGAGTTGTCTCCCATAGCTCAGGTGTGTGAATTTGTAGATGTTTGGGAAGGTGGTGGCAGGGGGTGGGCTTTGAGGTTGATTAGCTCCGCCCTACTTCTGGGAGAGTTCTGCTCTTGTAGCTAACGATTTGGCAGCTCTCGGCTTCCATGATGGCTGTGACTTGAACCATCCTCTCTTTCCGCTTACTCACCATGCCTTTTCCACCATAATGAACTAGACCTTCCCTGTGGAACCATAAGCTGAATAAATCTCCCTTTTCTCCCATAAGTTATTTGACTTGGAGTGTTGTCTTGCAGCAACAGACAAAATTAACTCAGACAGTGGAGCAGCCCCTTGTGAATAAGGAAAACAAAAAGAAGACAGGAATCAAATCACATCAGCTGCCACACCCTTTAATTTTTTAAAAAAGATATTTATTTATTTATTTGTGTGTGTGTGTGTGAGAGAGAGAGAGAGAGAGAGAGAGAGAGAGCACTGTATGTTCCTGTCGAGAACCAAGGGTGACTTGGGAATCATCCTGGGTTGCTTCTACTTCCTTCTTGCTTTGCTCTGGGATGTCCCATGTCCCGCCCACCAGGACTAGAAGTGCAGGCTGCTGCCTGGTGTTTTTTATGTGGGACCTGGGGTACAAACTCAGGACCTTCTGCTTGCGAAGCAAAGTCTTAATTCCTGAGCCATCTCTCCAACTCTCTTTTTAATTTTTTTACACTTATTTATTTGCATGTACGACATGTGGATGGGCCTGCACTATACCATGATACACATGTGGAGGTCAGAGGTCAACTTGTGGACAGTCAGAGCTATGCTGATGAGGGTTCAGATGGAACTATGGCTTCTGCCAGGACTTGGGCCACTTGTCGCATGGTGGTAGAAGGGTTGAAGGCATTGTATCCACGCCCTGAGACTTTTCAGGAGGCCACGTGTAAAGTCTTATGGCATAGGAACTGTAAGGCTGCAAAGCATTGAGGCTGCATCTGGGCCATTCCAAGAGGCCCAGCTAGGACTGAAGAGCAGAAAAGCAGAAAGACCTGGTACGTTTGCAGGCTGATCCAAAAATTGATGAAATATATTTGATGAAATAGACAAGGTTATTCATGTCGGTAAAAGGAAATTCATGCACTGGAATAGTAACAATGCTTAGGAGCAGCTCAGAAATCAGTAAGATTGTGTTATCACAGCTTCAGCGATAGGGAATGAAAACCTGTTTTAAAGTTTCCCAGGGAAGAATTCATTCAGAAAAAATAATCTCAAAGTTGCTCTATGAATCTAGTTTTGTCTCACTGAGGTCTTGCTAGCTTCTGCTGAGATTCCACAGGAAAGACTGGGCAGCCAGGCAGTGGGCAGGGTGCTTGAATTTCTGAAAGCAGCAACCATGATGGGAAGATGCGTGCAGCTGTGTGGATGAATCTGAAGATCCCAGAAGACAACAGTGAAGGCAACACAATGCACCTGCCAAAGAAAGATTCGGGTGGGGCTGGAGAGATGGCTCAGGGATTAAGACTCTGCCTCGCAAGCAAACAGAAGGTCCTGAGTTTGGATCCCAAGTAAAACGTAAAAACGCCAGGCAGAAATGGCAGCAGCGGCCTGCACTTCTGGTCCTGCTGGGCAGGGCCTAGGAAATCTCACAGTGAAGCAAGAAGGAGGTAGAAGCAATCCAGAATGATGCCTGAAGTCACCCTTGGTCCTCCGCAGGGACACACAGTGCTCTCTGATACACACCCACATGCACACATACCCCACATAAAATAAATAGATTAAATTAAAATACATATACATATACATATGTGCTGCAGTTCGTCTGCATGGTTGCTGATAAATTATCAAATGGCTTAAAGGAACAAAGGGTTTATTGTGTCTTACTATTACTGGTTACAGTTCTTAGTCCAGCTTGAAGGGAGAGCACGCACCAACACCAGGGCCAAGGGAACTGGCTACATCATCACCACATAATGGCTGAGAGAGGAACGATCCTTACTTGCCAGACCAGCATGTTTGGCTAAGTGTACAAAAGGATGCCAACTCCCTCAACCAGCCCTCATTTTTTATTTCAGGGCCTAATCCCACCCACCATAGGCTGGGCCCTTCTCATCAGCTAGACAATCTCCTGCAGGTTTGCTCTGGGCCTAACTCAACCACTAATTCTCTACAAATGTGCCCAGAGCTCAAATCCTCAACCGTCAAGTTGACACCTGTGTCTAACTATGACAATATGTATTAAAAAAAAAAGATTCAGGTAGCATGCAAAACCGGTCCAAGATATAATTTGTGATGTTAATCTTAACTATCAACATGACTTGATTTAGAATCACCATGGAAATTCACCTCTGAGTGTGTCTATGAGGGTGTTTCTGTTGAAGAAGATCTCAGAAGTTGGTGACATTGATGGGGAAAGATCCTGCATGGAGTTAAAAAAATGAAAAGAGGCCGAATGCTAACGTTCACCTTTCTACATTTCCTGACCAGGGAAACAATGTGAGCAGCCAACTCATGTTCTCGCTGCCGTAGCTTCCTTGAGATGAGCAACGATATCCTCCATAACTGTAAGCTAAAAATGAGCTCTTCTTTCCTCAAGTTGCTTCTTGTCAGGTATTTGATGGCATCAATGGGAAAAAATTACTGATATGGAAAAAACAGTCCTGAGAAATGGGGTTTATAGGCAGGAGGAGTTTAGAGATGAAGGCTAGAGAAACCCTACAATGCTATAAGCAGAGAGTAATTGTCATTGTGGGAGAACTTCAGAAGACTAAAATGCCAAGAAAAATGTAAACAGCAGAGGGCTGATTCATGAGGATCTGTTGGTAACTGGGCTATGGGCCATTTGTGTTACGTTCCAGCAAAAAAAGTATGTCTTCATTCTATCCATATCCTGAGAACTTGGGTGAAGCTGGGTTCAAAAGTTATAGACTGATTCGATGGGAGAAATCTCAAGACAGTATGACATTCAGGCTGTGGCGTGGTTACTACTCATTTCTGTCATTCAGATCCACGATAAGAAAGAATATGCAGTTTCAAGTTACAAACGGAGGGTGCATTCGAAGGGACTTTGCTATTGCAGAGAGATCATCATCAGTAAAGAGAAAGCGAACTCTTCACAGGGATAATAACAAATACAGCCCAAGGACACGGACACCCTCGTCAAGGCTCCAACCTCTAAAACTGTATTTCAATACATTTGCAAGGACTAAGCATAAGCCAAAAATGCCACCGCGGGGCTTCCTTGCTCAAAAAAACAAACACTTTGGCAAACGTTTTCTCAGAGTTAGCTTCAGAGATACACAGAAGCTTCTAAACATGGTCCATGAGATCAGGCAAAACTTGAGTTTATAGAACTTGGTAGGGTTTCCCATGTGGTGGTGGGCTTTTAGGCATTAATGATATAAGAGAGAAGGGGTTATGAAGGTCTGTATCAAGAGTCCATAAGACCACTAGGGATGGACAGGGTTAGATTCCCTACACGGAGGCCCTAAGAGGCCACGTGTGAAAATGAGATGCTGGAAATGATAAAACCTTGGACGTCTGTTGAAGAGCGGAGCTAGCTCAAGAGAGAGGTCCCTGGCAGACCACCAGGGACAGGGCCTCCCAGTGCTGTTGGAGCCCAGGTATTATACATACAGGGATTAATTATACAAGGGCCCCAGATGCCAGACACAGAGCTGTGAGGATGGTGTTTGCTCTTGCTTTGACATGTCGTTCTTCGCTGGGTCTGTATTCCCTCCTTTTGGAGTGAGAATGTTTACTGGTACCATTGTATAGGAGAAGCCCGAGACTCGCTTGTGGATATTACAATAGCCCACAGGTAAGAGTTTCTTTTGAGTCTTTGCTTTGAAGAAACTGGACTTCTGAACAGTCTTGGGACCGTCAAAGATGACGAAGACTCTAACAAACGGATTACATGAATTTTGCATTGAGATGAAAATGAGACTTTAGAGGATGGGGTGGAAGGTTATGATTTTAAATGATTTAGGTGTCAAGATGACAAAGGGAGCGTTGGGACGGTTACTCTTCAGCTCGACTAGACTTAGCATCACCAAGGACGCACACCTTTGGGTATGTCTATGAGGGTGCTTCAGAATACGTTAACTGAAGTAGGTGAAGCTCTACCTTGAATGTGGGCCACCCATCAACGGACTGGGTCCTGGGCCCAATTAAAAGAGGAGAAAGTGAGCTGAGTACCAAGGTTCGTCTCTCTGTTTCCTGGTTGGAGACGAAACGTGACCAGACGCCTCACGCTTCAATCACCCTCATGGATGGAGTCCCTTAAAACTGCAATCCAAAATAAGCACTCCTTCCTGCTAGTCGTTTCTTGTCAGGAATTTGGTCGCAACAATGAGAGAAGCAACAAATACAGAGGCTATATGGGTTGCCGACAGTAAGGCCCTACATGACGGGTCTGTCCAAGTCCTGGGGAGACTAACTTCTGCCACAGTATATTCTGCATATCCTGAATGGTGAGAATTTTTTTTTTTTTTAACTTCTGCACTTTGAACTAATCCCCTGTTGTGGGCTAATCCTTCCCACTTACTTTCTTCTTCTGGAGTCTGAGCACTAGCTAGCCATCTACCCTGAGGCTTTGTTCATAGTAGGCTAGAGCTCTCTCACCAGAGCTACACCAGCACAGTGTTTGCATCTAGCAGAAGGGTTGGGCTTTTATGTCTTTGTCCTGGTGAAATCTGCCATTGTCTCTGTTCTCCTGAGAGTTGGGAGGATGTGATCAGTTTGAAGATGGAGTAAAAGTGTTCAGAAGAGCAGTACCAGCTAGTCCTTCCAAGTAGAGAGTAAGAGAAACCAGTGACTCCAGCTCTACCCAAGGGCGGGGGTCTTGGCTTGGGTAGCTCTTCTGCATTATTTCTTGGGAATGTGGTGTATGGGTTTCACATCATCCAAACTATTGAGAAGGTTGAAAGAAGGGGAAAGATACCTTACTCGTCAGTGTTTCTCTGCTGGCTAAAGATTTCTGACCCTCCGGGACAAACAGAAAGGACAGTCTTGAGACAGAGAGACCACGGAGGGCTTCTAGTATCCCTAACACTGCTAATCTGAGCTAGTGAGCGCTGAACCCGCAGGAACCCCTGGAAGCAGCTCCCCTGGGGCAGCTCACCTGTCTTCCGTTAGACAGTGCGATGATATGTTATCTGGCCCCAAGGTTGCATCAGGAAGATGGAATTTCTTGTCTGCTTCCTCATTCTGCTCCAGAAAGATAGGAGGTCAGCCTTGGAAGCTGTCCTGTGCTGTTTTCTGAAACCCTAGGGTGGGGGAAGGAGACTTGCTGTCCCTGAGCTCCATCTTTTAGTGCACCCAGGCTGTGTGACCCCTCGGCCAAAACAAGGTGTTGGGTGTGCCCATCCTACTGCCCTGTGGACACAGACTGCTGATGCGATGCTTGGCACATTGATTGCCTCATGCAGTCCCGACTAACCTGGAAGTTGCTATGAAACTGAGAGTAGCCTTGTAATTCTGATTCTTCCCCACAACCTCCCAAGTGCTGGGATTACAGGCACCACCACGCCTAGCTCATGGGTGATAAGAATAGACCCCTACACTAGACAAGTACTGTTCTACCTGAACCCCTACCCCCAGACATGTGCTAACCTTTAAATTAACATTTTTTTAAAAGCACCAACAGGCACTTGAAACATATGGCCTTGAGATATATTTTAATTATGTTTTTAGATGTCTGCTTTTAATACTTAATTTTCTAAATAAGTTAACTGAGCATCCTCTCTGATGTTTAAAATTAAGTCTTCATCATAATCATTCCATTTATGGTATATCTGCTGCTGCATCCAAGTTGAATGTAGTCATTTTCCCATTTAACCCTCACTTCAACGTTGAAGGTTAATTATTTTTATACCCATTTTCTACTGGTGGAACATGGGCCATAAAGACTATAGGTAAACAGCACAGTTAAGATTCAAACCCAGGATGCTCTGATCTGGCATATTTGTTTATAAAAGCACCTCTCTCTCAATCAGGGGTCAAAGCCTTTGCCTCAAACGCAAAAGGATCTGAGTTTGGATCCCCATAAAAATGCTGCAGAAATGGCAGCAGCCGATATTTCTGGCCCTAGAAGACAGAGCCCAGAGCAACATGATAAGGAGGTAGAACAGTCCCGAATGATTCCATGTCGCCCGGGGGCCTCCACAGGCACACACTTGCACAGGTGCAAATGAGACCTTCCTCTGTCCCTTGCACACACACACACAAATAAAAAAGCACCCCTCTTCAGATCCTTGATGCCCCCTTTAGGATCTCATTAATGACCATGCACAGAATTAAAAAAAAACTTATCAATATGCACTTGTGCATGCAAGCTGATTTTGTTTTGAGACACGGCCTCATTCTGTCCCCCAGACTAGTTTGGAATTCACTCTATAGCCTACACTGGCCTTGAATTTACTGTGTTCTGCCTACCTCAGCTTCCTACAGACCATCTGATCTTAGAGAAAGATATTTCATACTGGCAAAAGAAGCTTCCAGAAGATCTTGGTGTGTATCTTCCTCCGTGCGAATTACTTCTTGTGGCCATAACAATTGGAACTCCTGTTGGAACCAGGCTGTGTAAATTCCTGTATGCTTATGGAATGGTGACGCCACAATGAGAACTTGGCTGCTATCTTAGTTATTTTTTCTTGCTCTTATGGCAAAACACCTGAGAAAGCAACGTTAGGAAGGAAAAACGTATTTTGGCTCATAGTTGGAAGATGCTTCACCATGGTGGGGAAACCATGGTAGCAGGAATGGGAGGGCATTGGTCACCTTGTGTCCCCAATCAAGAAGCAGAGAGAGATGAGTGCTGGTTTCTCCTTGGTCAGCCCAGGACCCCACCTCCTAGAACGGAGCCACCCACATTTAGTAACCTAATCTGGACATTCCCTTGCGTACAAGCCCCGAGTTGAAGATTAGTATTAACCATCACAGCTTCAGACCTCCCAAGAGCTGCATCCCAACATAATCATTCCAGAACAGTATCGCTTTCTGGTGATTTTTGCTTTCTGAGCCATAAGGATTCAATTCTCAAAAGAATCTCCAGGTTAGAGACAGAATTTTGTTCCAGAAATTTACAATTGACAGGAGGAAAGGGTGAGAAAAAAATTCCAGTAAAGCCAAAGAAAGAACTTGGTACCAATTAGAATAAAGACAATAATGCACAGGGCTGTCTTGATAGGTAGGGAGACCCCTGTCAGACGCAGGATTCAAGAAGACATAAATGAAGTATCTGACCCTCTGTGGGAAGGAACTCCATCTCAGGAGGGTGGACTAAGTTATTTTACCTTGATTCCCAATGGCATGTTTTGCATTTTTAGATATTATTGACAAGATTGACATGTGGCCTTGAGGGGAAAATCACACTTGAGATGATAAACTCTTTGGTCTAAATTCACCCTGAAGATGTGGTATTGGGTTATCGAACTGGTGAGTATGTGAAGGTTTGAATTTTAAAGACCATCAATCAATTGTTTGGTTCTAATTAATTTTGCTTGGGAACATCTGACATGTTCACAGAAGTAGCAATTAACATAGAAGGATGGTGTAATCACCATCTCAAATATTTGAACAATGTGATTATATAATATCTATCAACAGAAGTTTTTTTAGAATACTCTTAAGAAAGTAGATGTAGAGGAAAAATAAGCCTTGCTTCAGGGTTTGGAAAACGCAGCTTGTGTTTCTTAACCTCCCAGATTTTCAAGGTACGAGACAAGCTGTTGCTGGCTCCGATCTGACTTCCTACAGGGCCCCCCACACCTTGGGCCCTTGGAGCCGAAACATGCCTCCAGGAGTCTGCATAGATCGTATCAGACAAAGGGTGTCTGTGCTTTCTTTTAGGGTTAGTCTGTGTGGGGTCCGCCTAGTCACCTCACAAGCTTGGGGCTCAAGTATTCATGCCGCTGGGGTTCTCATTCTGCCCAGAGACTAGGCAGCACTGAACCAGGACAGACATGGGGGTCCCTACTTTGTACTCCTAAATACCTTGCATATCCCATGTATATCCCTTATCTTGTTTCTCAAAGCGTGTACAGCATGCTTCCTGGAAATTGCAGAGATACTTACATCGATGCATTCTAAACTAAATGCTTGTCTCTCTTCATAACTACCAATGAATTTTCCTTCAGAGTCCTTCAGACCAGAAACCTGACCACCTCCCTTTTCCTCAACTTACCTTTTTGCAATAGGTCTGTATGATATACAGACATTATAGATGCAATGGAATGAATGCTCATATTCATACCTCTCTCTAGTATTTGTGCATGTGTGTGCATGCACATGCATGATGACTGCATTATGCGTGTGTGGGTATGCATATACAATGTGTATGTGCATGTGTGCATGCGTGTGTTTGTGTGTGCATGTAAATATATGTGTGTGTACAGGAATGTTTTGTTTTTATTTTTGGGTGCATGCGTATGTGTGCGTGGGGATGTGGGCATGTGTGAGTATGTGTATCGGAGGGTACCGTGTGCCTGTGGAGGCCCAAGAGCGACATCAGGAATCATCGGGGATGGTTCTTATTGCTTAATGCTCTGGAGTTTCTCAGCTTCACCTTCCAGGGCCAGAAGTGCAGGCCACTATCATTTCCGATGGGCATTGTTACGTGGGATCTGGGATCTGAACTCAGGTCATTCTTGTGAGGTCGAGGCTTCAGTCCTGAGCCGTTTCTCTAAGCCATAGGTACATGCATGTATGTGTTTGTGCAATCACATGTTTGTGTATGTGTGTGAACATTCATGTATGCAGACGTGAGCACATGTGCACCACGGCACATGTATGGAGGTCAGAGAGCAACCTTGGGCTCTGCTCTTCGCCTTCCACATCTTTAGAGACAGTCTGTTCTGTTGATGTTCTCTTGCATAAGCCAGGCTACCGGCCCACAAGCTTCTGGGGATTCTCTGTCTCTGCCTCCCAGTTCCTTGCAGGAACACTGAGATTATAGATCGGTCCAACTTTTCTGTGAACTCTGGGAATTAGAACTCAGATTTTCATACTTGTGTGGCAAGTACCTTAACCTACTGAGCCATTTCTCCAGACACCAGACTCATTTTTGAATATGTTTCTCTGTAGATTTCAATTTACCTCTTATAAACTGAAATATCTTCAATTGGTCTTGACTTCAGACATCTGGTCTACCTGGCTCCTAGCACCACATCACTGGAAATAGTGGCTGCCTCCCCGTGCCTACACACTGCATGTCACGAACATGGGAAAGAATCTCCATTCAAACTTCCAAGTATGTTTTCTATTTGAAGGTGCCGTTTTCACATCATCATGGAGTAAAAGTGTCTCAGTTCAAACCTTGTCAGTTGGGGACAATTTACACTGAAACCTTTCTCTGTAAGTTGTTAAAGAGCCACTATTTTTAAATCCTGTGTCTCCTGTAAACAATCTCTCCCCATCCTCTGGCTCATCCCAAGATCCAGCCACCAAAGGGTGAAGGCACTACAGGGTCCCCTGGGACATGCTCAGGTCAGCAGGAAGGGCCAAGGGTAGGGACTTTCCTTACTTGTTGACCACTGCACACATAGTCTAGGAACATAGGAAAGCACCTCATGTTTAAATAACCTTTTAGAAGTAGAAGAAAATTAGAATCTAGTAAGAAGGACAGTACAAAAATGAATGGCACCTGAATTGTTTGGTTTATTTTATTCACTTGCTTGTGGTGCTGAGGATGGAAGACAGGTTATTGACCAATGGAGCTTGGCCAGAGAGAGGTAAGGAGGACTAACTGGCCCGTCTTGATGGTAGCCTGATATCCCAATGGCTCGTATCACGTACCCCAGGGAACTTCCCTTACAAGTCCCTTTTCCTCTCCCGCCTACCCACGCACCCATTGTTTCCAAAAGTTGGCTTTACTCCGAGCCTTTCCGTGTTTTCCTATAACCCTGATGCTCTCTTCCAAACTGAAACCTGACTTGGCCATCGAAGGAAGTCCATCTCTGGAGACCAAGTGCATTCTATTCTTCCAGCTGAAACGGCTTATGGCTTTCTCTGTATTCTCAAAGTACACAGCAGACTTACAAAGTTATGTCTCCCTAATCTTCTCTCTTGTGTTGTAATCACACATCATAGGCTCGTGGGCGAGGTCAGCATCCAGAGTCCCACAGTGGTGCACAGCATCGTGTGCTAAGCGGTCCAAGGGTCCTCGCTTAGGCTTCTCCTAATCTCTTCTTAGCCCCATTGGATTCAGGCCTGTCATGGTTTGAAATGTGTCCCCCACAGTCTCATGTTTAGCAAGGTCATGGCATCTTGAGAGGTGGAGCCTTGCTGGAGGAAGGCAGTCACAAGGGGTGGGCCTTGAGGTGGATTAGACCCCCCTACCTTCAGGAGAAGTCTGCCTTTGCTGCAAGCAGTCTGCAGCTCTCAGCTTCCAAGATGTCTGCAGTGATGTAGCCTCCTCTAGCTTTAGCCAGTTAGCCATGCCGCCGCCACCATGAGAAACTGTATCTCCTCTCTGGAATGGTAAGCTGAATAAATCTCCCTTTCTCCCTGAAGTTGCTTGACTTTGGTTTGAGCATATCCTATGCAAGCGCTCTTGACCATTGGATTTTTTTTTTTTTCCACTCTGTAGAACAGCTCTGGAAGTGACAATTAAAAGGAGACAGACTACCAACCATCCCAAAAGAGCTGCTGGGGGATGGACGTAGAGGCCCTTGCCTGTGAGCAGTAGGCTGCAGGGTGCCTGCTCTGCAGCCTCATCTCTGGGCCTCAGGATTATTATTACCGATGCCCATTTACACTTTCAAATGATCTCAGGGGCCAGGAGATGGTTCAGAGAAGGCATCTGCCCAACTGGCGTAAGGACCGGTGAATAGATTCCAAGAACCCATAGAATACTCAAGCCGGTGAAGTGACTGCCTGTCACCCCAGCACTTGGGAGAGGAAGACAAGGAATTCCCCCGGGGGAAGCTGGCTAGCTAACTAAGCCAATTGGTGGTTCTGGGCTCAAATGAGAGCCAGTGCCTTTATCATAAAAGCAGAGAACAATCAGAAACGACACTATGTCAATCTCCGGCTTTTACACACTCACGCACACATGTGCATAAACATGTGTCCCCACGTATGTAAACACACATACACACATGCGTGCGCCTCCCACCAGCACCAACACACACACCACACACACACACACACACACACACACACACACAGATCTTGGTTTGGTCCATGAGCATCTATTTGAGGGCTATGCAATGCAATCGGGGCTTCAGGGAATCTACTGCTTTATACATGCGAAGGGGAAGGGCAGGCATTCGGGATGCAGCTGGGGTACTCAGCTGACCTCAGAGGACCCTCGGGCAAGGATGATGCAATGAAAGCCTTTCCCTCCTCTGCTTTGTTTACTGCTGGCACCCAGGACTTGGCACTATTCCTGGAATACATTAACCCCTTGGTAAGTATTTGTGGAGAGAGGGAAGCCAGCAACGAGTGGGGGGAGATGGAGGGCTCCTGCAATAAATGTGGCTCCCTTGGAGGGCTCAGGGGCCATCAGAGGCTGTGAGACCCCTTGCTAGGGATGACATGGAAGGACCTGGGCTGAACTGTGCCCTCCGCCAGATGACAGGACGGAGTCCTCACCCCAGGATGTGACCTTCTTTGGGTGCGAACATCATTTGTGGAGATGAGACCTGGCAGGAGTGAGAAGACTTCTAATCCAACACGAACGGTGCCTGTGGGGAGACATCATGTGAAGAAAGCTCAGGGCTGACGCCAGGCAAGGACAGAAGCATAGATCGGTGTGATGCAGGTACAAAGCCAAGATCCCAACGGCGACCAGCAAGCCGGCAGCACGAAGGATGAGGCGAGGAAGGGGTCTGCCACGGCTTTCGGAGAGGAGATGAAGGGGTCTGCACGGCTTTCAGAGAGGAGAGAAGGGGTCTCCCGCAGCTTTCACAAGCAGATGCCGCTTTGATTCCTGACTCCTCCTGGCCTCCAAAATTGCACGAGAGACGTTTCTGTCACTTAAGTCAGTCACCTCGTTGGTGATGGCCGTTTATGCCAGTTCTCAGAAGCTAATCCAGAAGGAAGCCTGCATTGGGTGGGAAGCTGAGACGGGTGGTCCCTGGGGGGATCTGCTCACACTGGACCCTCTAGACGCCCACCTTGGAATCAGGATGCGGGTGGTAGGCGTGCCTGATGCAAGTCACGGTCCTCTCTGTCTGCAGCTTGGACAGGCGCCTGGCGCAGGTCCGCGGCCCCTCTGCAGCTCTGCCGGCCCCTGACGCGCTCCGGAAGTCAGTGCTTACAGAAGCTCACCAAGCAGAGAGCGAGGCACCCCCTCACCGCACCCCCTCACTGCACCCCCCACTCCTGCCCCCAGAGAGAAGTGGGAAATCCCGGGACTCCCCCTGCTCCGCGTTCCTCTGCCTTGCCTCGAGGAATACCTCCGGGTCTACTCACTGTTTGCCAAACAATCCTCCCACATGTGAGGATCCCCTGTGCCAGGAATTCCTCACCCACCTCTCTCCTCAGCCTGCCAACACCCGGCTCTGAACGTGGCCCCCAGCGGCGCTCTCCTACAGGCCTAGGCAGTTCTCGCCCGTCCCATCACCCCTCCGACCTCCACTCAGAATCCCCTCTTCCTGGATTTCTGCTCCTCCCTGTAGACACACACGCCTCTCCGTTGCTTTCTGCTGTCATTCAGATAAGTGCTCCCCACCCCCATCCCTGCCTCCCAAAGGCCCACGTTTTAGAGTCCTGCTTTTCAAGAAGAGACCTTGGAAGCTATGGAAACTTTAAGAGATAGATCCTTGTGAGGGAGCCTTTGAGTTGTTGGGGAGCTATGCCGTCAAAGGGGGTTGTAGAACCCTGGCCTCTTCCTCTCTCTCTCTTTTCCTTCCCATGTACGAGGGGCAGAATTGCTCTTCCACTCGTTCCTACCATGAAGCCTATCAACCAGAGGCAAAAACTTTCTAAACCGTGTACGGCTTGCACAAACCCTTTCTTTTGGTAAGTCGGTTTCTTTAGATAGTCCGTTATAATGAGACAAAGCTGGCTCCACCCTTGCCCTGAGCCACTTTGCATGGGGACAGATGACCTAGGATTTCCCTAGTCTGCTGCTGACATTGTGACTCACCCGATCACAAATATTTATCGAGAACCTAATGTTACTGAAGAAATTCAACCCCAGCTAAAACACAGAGAGCTTTCAGTGTGGTGGGTGGCACTCACGACACAGGTGCTACCCGTCTCATCAAGAGAGACCCTTTCCTTGGGGACTCACAGCTGGAGGCCCTGTCTAGACGGTATGAAGACAAGTTCTCCAGTTAGCGTTCCTTCTTCTCTTGTGCTGTCTGTATGATGCTGATAAATTCATAACCAAACTGCGGGGTTCTGTGAGCAGCACGCTTACCTTGCAATTCTGATAGGTACCAGAGGGGGATCAGCAGGAATTGAATCAGACGGGTCAAGAGGGGATCTTGGAAAAGCCAAAAACCAAGTCAAGTTTATCGTGGAACCTAACCCCATATGTACCGTGAAATAGGGGATGATGTCTGTATACTGTGCAGAGTGATGATGTCAGTAGTGGCAGACAAACTACAGGTGCAAGGTCAACATTAGGTGGGACCACCAACAATACAGCCCTGCCAGTCCTTAGACATGATAATAGGTTCTATGGCCCCATACATTGTGGGGAAAGAACAGGCTGTTGATAGATCAGGAACACAGTGATACAATTATACTGATAAAGCTCTGTGCCCATTCTTATGGTGTGTTAATCGATGTCTAGAAGGCTTCCAAAGAACAGGAAGAAATATGTAAAAAACACCTCTACCCTTGATCCCAATTCAAGACAGGACAAGATCCATCCCTGTCCCTTGTGGGAAAGTCAGCCTAGACTATACTGGCATAGAATGGCATCCATGCTGGTATAGGAGGCACACCGCAACTGAGACTTCAAGGAATGTCCTTGGCATCCATCTTCAAGAAACGGAGATCTCGGGCGTGAGCGTCCTCTACATAAACAACTTTGGAGAACAATGGGGTTTTATTCTTGCTTGTGACCCTCCATTATAGTTCATAGTCCGCCTAGGACGAATGTTCATCCCAACGCCAGAAGTTGAGGGAACACACCATATGCAAAGGATTCCTGAAAAACGAGCAAACCTCACTGGTCAGACTACACGGTTACCAAAGTATGCTAGAAAGCATGCTAACTTCCTGAACCGACTCTCTCCATCTTACTTACCTGCCCGGGGCTGATTCCACCCACTATGGGTGGGTCTTCCCTCATCAATTAGATAATTCCCATGGGCCATAATGTCGAATTCTTCACATATACATCCAAAAGCTCAGCTTTCAATCAGCATCTGTAACTAACTACCACACTGTTCCCCTCTCACTGTCTTGGTCACTCTGAGTTTCTTGGTATTTGCATGTGCACACGCGCGCGCACACACACACACACACACACACACACACACACACACACACACGCACACTCAGTGAAGTCTTCATGTTCCTGTCTCTCCCTGCTGCTCTTCAATGTCAGCACCCCTCAGCTCACCCCCTGAGCCTTGACCAGCACCTGGGGTGTCTCTACAGTCTCCAGATTCCAAGCCCCACAGTTCTCCAGCTCTTTGCCTGCCTGCTGGTGAATGAGGTTTCTGTGGGCGCTTTGCTTTGCCTGTGGCCCCAGTATACATCAAGGCACACCACGCTGCCCAGAACATAGCAGAGACTTAGTAAACCCCGAAGAAAGGAAAGAGTGGAAGAACGATGCACGGAAGATGAAGAATGCAAGAGGAATATTCCGCATAAGAAGAAGAGGAGACAGAAAGAAAGTAACCAGACAGGAAGAAGCAGGTCCCGTGGGAAGTCTGCCACGCTCTATTCCCAGTGATTGGAAGAGTTAGCAGGGCACAGATCTGGAGGTGTGCGCCCTTCTTCTCTGAGCTGTGCAGAGCCTCCCCTGGAGGGCAGGGAGGGGAGTAGAAGAGGACAGAGACCAGGGGACCAGGGGACAGACACCTAGGTGGGTAACAGCAAGGGTCAGAGCCGACAAGAAGGGGATTCACGGAATGTCCCACCTTGAGGACTAGAAAGCTCATATGGTGTGGCCAGCCATAGTGTCACCTCTGACAGAAAGATGGACACCTGTCTGTCGTGCTCTCCTCAGGGAGGCGGCGCACCTGCTACATGGTACTCAAGCTTCTTTCAAGTCCCATCTCTTGGTGGAAACGCACCTGCTCACACACGCTAAACCAACGAAAGGATGGAGGAGGGAGGAGTGTCCTTCTGCTTTGGGTTTGTTATTCAGTCAGTTGCCTCAAATCATTTTTAGAATTAGGTAAGAATAAATGTTTGGGATCATCACAGGTCTATGAGGAATAATGCAAGATTCCTTTCTTTTCTTTAACATAAATTTTGATGTCATGTGTGTATACACTCAAACGGGGGCATAGGTGCGCACATCCCATAGAGTAAGCGTGGAGGTCAGAGGCCAACTGTAGAAGTTGGTTCTCTCCTTCCACAATGTATGTTCCAGAGTCCAACTCAGGTCATCAGACTTAGCAGCAAGCGCTTTTATCTGCTGAACCATTTTGCTTAGTATTTTTTTTTTTTTGCCTTAGTATTTATTTCGAACAGTATGGGCTAACTAGCTTCCTTACAACTGTGATAACCTTTAGTTCTAGAAAAGTTCCTCAGATGCAAGAACTATGAGTCCCTTTCACAACAGTCACTTGAGTAGAAATGCAGGATTCAAACACAGCTCTTCCCAAGGCTTGGCTTCCCAGTTCTATAACACAGTATTGTTCCTAGATTTCAAGCTAGACACCACGAGGAGGCAAGTTGGGGAGTTTCCTTTATCTAGAAGTAGGATGGGTAATCCCAGCCCTGTCAACCTCACTAGGTGGAAAATGTCTACATGTCTCTGAATTTTTAAAAATATATTTTCATACGTTTTTATTATTCTTCTTTTTGTGTATCTAACATGAATATAGTGAACTTATGATATCTTCACACTTTAATCCCCAGTCCCAGTCCTCCTTCCTTTTCCCCTTACAACTTCTCCTCCCCTGCCAGACTCCCTCCTATCTTCAAGTCTTTTCGCGGTTGTGGCCCACTGGGTTTTACTTGGTTTGTCTTTGATGCCACGTGCCTGAGTACTTGGTGCAGCGTGAACCTGCATCAGTGGGTATGTGCTGGAGGAAGCCTCTTGCATGTCCTCCTTTCCACATCTGAGAAAGTGGTGTAGACTGTGACGTCATGCCCTGAACTGGACGTTAAACTTTACCCAAGGCCAGGATGATACAGTGGCCTGTTGCTGTTTCACTACGTGATTGTTTTTGTTTGTTGAGTTTTATTTTGCTGTGTGTTGAGACAGGGTCTCAAGAAACCCACCCTGGGCTCTCACACTCCCTACGAAGCCAGGGATGACCTTGAACGTCTAACCCTCCTGGACTCTACCTCCCGTAGATTACAGATGCGTACCACCATGCCTGTTGTTTTGGGCGGTGCTGGGCATCTCACCCAAGAGGTCACACGTGCTAGGCAAGAACTCTGCCACCTTAGCTATCCCCAGCCACTGGAATGTGCTTTGAGATTTGGTGCTGAACGCGGGCTACAGAACCATCACTTTGTCCTGTCCTTGGTCCTGTTCTGGGCCCCCCACCCCTCCCCAATAGATTGTCAAGGTCCATGTGGAAGGTAAACAGCCTGGATGCCCACTGCTGTGCGGGGGCAGAGACCAACAAGTCTAGAATGGAAAGGAGGATTTTTTTTTTTCTGTCCCTCTGAGAGGAAAAAAAAAAAAAATCCATCTAGCCCGGGACTGCAGCCCTCTGATGGAGAGTGCATGATACCCCACTGTTATACTTGCTGTTACCCTAAACAGCTCCCTCTTCCCTTCAAGACGCACTTACTGTGTTCTTTCACTTTGCCTAGACTCCATGGTCGATGGGGAGCCCTGGAACGTCAGTGCTGAACCCCATTTCCCCACTCACGTGATCAGGCTACTTAATCAAGTTGAACTTCCATTTCCTGTTCTAGAGAACTGGAGTAATTTTGACATCTGTCGCCCTTCTGCAGTCCTTGTAAGTGATTATTATTCATGACCACCGCCATGTTGACTGCCGAGTAGATGCTCAGTGAAACCAGGAACACTAGAAACCAGCAGAGGGCTGGAGAGACGGCTCAGGGGTTAAAGCTGTGCCTCAAAAACAAAAGGTCCTGAGTTTGGATCCCGGATCCCTCATAAAAACACGGGGCAGAATCGGCCACAGCCTGCACTTCTGGCCCTGGAAGATGGAGCCTGGGAAACCCCAGAGCAAAGCAGTAAGGAGGTAGAGCAATCCAAGGTGATTCCAAAGCCTCCTTCACAGATATACTCAATGCCCTCTCTACACACAGTCACATAAACACAGACCGCATCCCCACATACAAACCGCATCCCCACATCCGGACACATGCAAAAAAAAAAATCTGGCTTAAAAGTATTCTCATTAGATTCCATTTCAATTCTACCCCAGCAGGGATACTGGTGTGTGTGTTGGGGGGGTGTGATTCTTTAGCCTATTTGGATTAGCAACATGGCATCCAGAAATGTTTGCGAGTCGCATTTCCTTCTTTTCCTGCAGCTGTCGGGAGACTTCCAGCGACACAGGAACCGCGGCCAGCTCCCGGCAGATGGGTCAGTGGGGGAGGGGGAGCGCCCTTCTCAGATGACAGAGATAAGGAACCAGGCCGGTGGTTCCGTCCAGTGAATGTGTCATCTGGTCACAGCATCCCGAGGGAGAAGGAATTCCCCCCCCCCCCCCCGTACCTGACCATAACAGTTGTTTCAAAATAAAATACGTCGAGCCCGAGAAGTTTATCTTGGCAGAGCATCGCTCCATTAATTCGAGATTAAAAGCATCCTGTCTAAATTCTTTTGCTACTTGTTCACGGGCCTCCGGTCGAGGCATCCAGAGGAAGAGCCGCTAATTGTTCTTCGATGTGAGCGTGGACGCGGCAGCTGGGCGACTGTCCCTCATGCCGGCTCCAGAACTCCCAGAGGACGCAAAGCACTGGTCTCTGCAGATGTCAGCAACGCTGCCTGCGATAAGGCTGGGGCTCTCTGGGGGTCCCCACGCAAGACAGTCCAACTCCACTTTTGGCTAAGGTAGTGTTACTAGAGTCAAGCCCCACTATCTCAGTTGGGGACACCTGAGAAAGGCCACCGCTATGCTCAACTCCCCTGTGCGATGGTTAAGCTTGAGCCAACACGGCAGGTTAGGATCGCCACAGAACCTTCCCCCACCCCCGACCTGCAAGAGAGGTTGAGGTGGGACGTCCCTCATGAGCAGTGGGTGGGACGGCTGCATGGGATGGTATGTAAAAAAAGAAGAAACTGAGTTGAACATTGTATGAAGACTTTTCCTAGAAGGAATTCCACAACAGATCAAACTTGTGTGTTTATTGGCTTTGCTTACAGGAGCAGGAGTGAGGGTTAGTGACAGGATCTTCTTGCGAGACAGAGTATTAACCCCTGAGCCCTGTCTCTAGCCCAGTTTTCAGCTTTTGATTACTCTTCTGTCAAAGGGGAAAAGAAGTTCTTTCTGGAATTCAATGACACAGAACGTATTTTCTAGCTTCTTCCTAAGGCAACTTCTAGAATGGTCTCTTTAGGATGGCACTTGACTGTCTCTTTCCTCGCAGTTTCTTTGCCTTGTTTTATTTCTTCTTTCCTTAAAGAGAAGTATCTAAAAGACTGAATTGGCAAACAGGGATATGTGGTGTGTGTGTGTGTGTGTGTGTGTGTGTGTGTGTGTGTGTGTGTACATGCATACACACATGCATACATATATATAGAGAGAGAGAGAGAAAGAGAGAGAGAGACAGGGAGAGGGAGAATGGATGGGATGAGACCAGAAGACGACTTTTGGAAGTCAGTTTTTTCTTTCTGCCATGTGGGGTTTCAGGGATTGAACTCAGGTCCCCAGGTTTACAAGCAGTCGCCTTACCCACTAACCCATCTTGCTGGCCCTGGGTTTTATTTTGAGATGCAGTCTGGTTGTGTTGCCCACTCTGGTCTTGGAGTCCTGGGTTCAATGTGATCTTCCTACCTCAGTCTCCTGAGTGACTGAGGTTTCCTGCCCTTCTCGGCTGGGGACACACTTTTCAGAAAATAAAGTAGCTAGATTTGCCCAGCGGTAGGGATCGCCTACTAGCCCTGTGTGTGTGTGAATGTGAGTGTGCGTATGTGAGTGTGTACATGGATGTGAGTGTGTGCGTGATGTGAGCGTGGTGTCATCCATCCTGAATTGCTCCTACCTCCTTTTTGCTCTGGGATTTCCCAGGCTCCACCCACCGGGGCAGGAAATGCAGGCCTCCACCATTTCCATCTGGGGTTTCACGTGGAACCTAGAATCTGAACTCAGGACCTCTGTTTAAGAAGCAGAGTCTTAATCTCTGAGCTATCTCTCCAGCTGCTGCTCTCCTCCCATTCTTTTGAATTTTAAAGTAGTTTGTTGAGGAATAATTAGCAAGTAGCGAACCTCACATATTAAAATACAATTTGATAAGGTTTGGCATGTGTGTGCATTTCTGAAACCATCTCCATAATCAAGATAACGAACACATCCATCATCCCTGTAATTTCCCAGTGTTTTCTGTAAACCCTTTGTCCTCTTACCCCGGGCAGGAATAGTCCGCTTTCTGTCCTTGTAGAACACTGGTCATTTTCTAGAGTTCTAAATGAATGGACACGGTATGTATTTGTTTTTATCTGATTTCATCTTTGGTATGCATTTAAAAAAAAAACAACAAACTGGGGCTGGAGAGACAGCTCAGGGGTTAAGACAGTCTCACAAGCAGAAGGTCCTGATTTCAGATCTCAGGTCTCATGTAATGTAAAAACACCAGGCGGAAATGGCGGTGGTCTGCACTTCCAGTCCTGGTGAGTAGAGCCTGGGAAATCCTAAGGCGAAATAAAAATGAGGTAGGAGAATCCAGGGATCACCCTTGGCCTTCCACAGGGACACATAGTACCCTCTGATAGATACACACACACACACACACACACACACACACACACACACACACACACACACGCCAAAGAAAAAAATATCTCTGAATGTGTTCATATCTTTTTTGAAAGTCAACTGCCTGTGGGCTGAAGAGATGTGAGGGGTTAAGACCCTGTCTCCCAAGCAGAAGGTCCTGTAGAAGCAATGCAGGGTGATTCCTGAAGTCATCCTACCCTTGGTCCTCCACCTGGATACACAATACCCTCACACGCACACACAATAACTGACCAAATAAAATATATTTTAAAAAAGAAAGTTAACCACCTACATAGGTGACAGGTCTAGTTCGTCTTGTTTGCTATGAGCCCTCTGACCGCCGTGTGCCACAAACATAAAAGCACACATGTCCATAGTAAATACATGTACGGGAGCAACAACAATATCGTGTTTCGTTGCGTTCATTCCGCACCCAGCATTTCTAGTCCTTCCCGGTCGCTTCAGAAATGCACATTTCTGGCGGGGACATTTTTCCCTGCTGGAAGCACAGCCTTTAAGCACAGTGCGGCAAGCTGGGGGTCATCAGCTCAGCCTTCTGTGTCTGACCTGCACCCCTGATTCTTGGAAGGTGATTTCACCGGGCCAGGAGCTCTGTGAGGGCTTAGCTTTCCTGCAGTCGCTTCTTTGAAGACGGTGCTGCACCTCTCCGAGCATCAGTGTGTGGTTGAGAAATCGGCTCGCACCCTTCTCTCGCATCCTTTGTGCAGGAAAGGGCTTCCTCCGCTCGCTGCTTGTTTAAGAAACCTGGTGATACTGTGGCTTGGCGAGGTCGCCTCGTGCTCATCTCAGTCTCTGGGGGTTTGTGAGTGTGTATGTTTCCTCAAACTTGGATGAGATATTTTTCTGCTTCCCACATTTTCCCTTTTCTTGGGGACCTAGACCTAGATACCTTGGGTATCTAGACCACTTTCTGTCACATCTGCCTGTTCTTTCAAAGTGGGTCACAGGGCCAAGGACTCACTGGGCAAAAGCATCTGTTCCCAGATCTGCCAGCTTGACGTCCACCTCCCCAAGCCCACCTGGTGGCAGTTCTCTGAACTCCAGGACAATGGCATGTGTGTGCATGATCTCTCTCTCTCTGTCTCTCTGTCTCTCTCTCTGTCTCTCTCTCTCTCTCTCTGTCTCTCCGTCTCTCTCTCTTGCTCCTCTCATAAATAATTTTTAAAAAATGAGTCATTAAACCCAGCCCACAATCCAGGTAAAGGGAATCACATAATGGTTTCTGTGTATGGAGAGCATTTATTTTTGGAGTAGATCCAGAGTAACCCTTACTTTTTATGTGAATGCTTAAATTTTCCCTTCATTTCATTTCACAGATTTTTTTTCCCCCTCAAATGTCTGAGTTTAGCTTCTCAAGTAGCTGGAACTATGCTGTATGTGATTAGATTTTAATTCCAGCACACAGAAAGCTGAGGCAGGAGAATTGCCACAGTTGGATGCACACATGGGCTACAGAGTGAAACCCTATCGATAAACAAAACCATCAGGCACTGGGACCATCGGGTCATGACGTCACATGCAGCCTCTGTCCATTTCTCTTCCAGTCTTTTATTCTATTTAATTCAGGGTACATTGTAGAAAGTACAGGTCTGTGTCTTTGAGCTCACTGCTCTGGACTGAATGTCCCTTTCAAAATTCACATTGCAGAGGCTGGCGAGATGGCTCAGGGGTTAAGACTCAGTCTCACAAGCAGAAGGTCCTGAGTTTACATCCAAAGTCCCATATAAAAAGCCGGGTGGAAAAGGAGCGGCCTGCACTTCCAGCCCTGGTGGGCAGAGCCCTGGAAATCCCAGAGAGAAGCAAAAAGGAGATAGAAGCAATCCAGGATGATTCCTGAAGTCACCCTTGGGCCTCTACGGGGACATACAATGTCCTCTGATACACACACACACACACACACACACACACACACACACACACACAAAACACACACAAAATACACACACACACACAAAACACACACTCATACACAGACACAAAGAAAGAAAGAAAGAGAAAGAAAGAAAGAAAGAAAGAAAGAAAGAAAGAAAGAAAGAAAGGGAAAGAATATTCATGATGCAATGGAATTGCCATTGTATTCATGTGGAGAGGTGGGATATAGAGGTGGGATATAATTAGGCCAAAAAGAGCCTAGATAAAGACCTTTATCACTGCAGAGGGTCCATTGTAAAACAGTGGGAGGAAACCTGGGGCCTTCCTCTCAAATCATGCTATAGAAGAGGGAAACGCCTTCACCAACTCAGCCTCTCCATCTTAGACATTCCAGCCTTGGAAACCATGAGTCAGGCCAACTTCTAATGTTTGTAATACACCCAGACCGAGATATTCCACAATAGCAGCAGAAGATGAACTAAGACATTCACTAATCCATTTTTTTTTGCCATGTGCAATCTGGAATTTATTGCACTCAATGTAATCTTCATATTGGATAAGGAACTGTTTTTACCTCCAATTCCTTGTGGGTCTTATCTGTACCTCTCATCTCTTTACAAAACAAGCTTTTCTTAGTTTCTTGGAGACATAAAATGCAACTGTAGCAACTATTTTAATGTCTTTGTCTAATATTGTGCCAATTCTTCTCATGTGTGAGTACATGTATGCATGAGAGAGAGAGAGAGAGAGAGAATATGCCGTGTGCATGTGTGGAGGTCAGAAGTCTCCTTTCACCTTTTCAAGCCAGGATTTTCCCTTTTTTTCCTGAACTCCTGGTCCCCCCACCAGGTCTCCTTTTCCCATCGCACTGTGACGCAGGGGGATTCCAGATTCTCCTTGCTACATCCAGCTTTTTTTTATGTGGGTTCTGGATCTGGGACTCAAGTGAGCGGACTTAAGCGGCAAGCGCCTTTATCTACTTCACGGCCCCTCCCCAGTCTGTTCCTCTTCTGAGTTAGTCTCCCTGCCCGCGAGTTTTCTCCCACGTATGAATTTCATTTCCTCACTTCTTTTCATGGTGGTATTTTTTGATTAGGTGCCAGACATTGTGAAGTTTATCTACACTGGGTGCTGGATAGCATTGCATTCCTGAAGGGAGAAAAAAAATAAAATCTCAAGGGCTAAAGTCAAATTACATGCAAGCAATGTGATCTCCTGGGTTCTCGCGTTTAATCTCGGTTCGGCTGGAGAAAGCAGTGGTGAGCCTGGGGTTAATTTCCCCCTCCCAGCCTGCAGCCGGCTCCTCCCTCGGCTCTGGCCCGTGGTCCATGAATTATGAAATGCTGCAGGAGGGAGGCTGCTGCCTGGCTGCGCCCTCTCATCTTCTCAAGGGGTCTCTCCTCACCTCGCTGCGGCTCACGCGTGCACACGATAAGAACTCAGGGGAGTAGGGAGCGCGCCAGACCTCCGCAGTTCTTTCCTTCTGTGCAGCTTCGGACACTCGCTTGCTCTCGCCCGAGGATGCCAGCTGCCTGGGCATCTTCATCCTGCCAGACTCAGCCCAGAGGAGCCCGTGGTCCTGCCTGGGCTCCAGGGGCGGCTTCGCTGTTCACCTCGGACCACTGGTGCTGTCACTGCTTGAGAACCACATTGTTTCCTGGTTTTGTTGTCTTTTTTTTTTTTTGGTTCTCCGTTTCATGTGGGAGAGCGATTATGGTTTCTATGACTGTTTTCTATGTCTTTCTTTCTTTCTTTCTTTCTTTCTTTCTTTCTTTCTTTCTTTCTTTCTTTCTTTCTTTCTTTCTTTCTTTCTTTCTTTCTTTCTTTCTTTCTTTCTTCTTCTCTTCCCTCTTCCCCCTTTCTGTTCTTCCTCAAAAATATTTTATTTATTATTATTATATATTATTCTAATTATTGTTGAGAGAGAGAGAAAGTCCTGCTGTGAACTACAGAGATTGAACTCAGATCTCCAGTTTCCTATAAAAGTGCTTTACCTGCTGGGCCGACGGCCTCCTCCTCTTCTTCCTCTTCCTGTTTTGTTGTGTTGGGAGAATCCGACGTCAGGACCTCATACATGCAAACAGGCTCAACCGTTGACCCTTAACCCCACTTTCAGTTTCTTTTCTTTTTTTAAAGTTATTGTTCTGTTACTGGTTTGGCTTAGAGCAGGCTATCCCCGTGAAGTCCAGGCTAGTCTTAAAACTAACATTCTTCTTACTGAGCCTTCCAGGTGCCGGCATAACAGCTGTGTCCATTGCTTCAGTCTCTTGCCTTTTAAACTATTTTTCTTAGTGGGTTTACAGAGTCACTTTCTGAGGAGATAAGAGGACCTTTCAAATCTGGATTTTTTCCCCCTCAATTTAAATACGATCAACAATTTGGCTGGCCACAACCACTTACACTGGGACAGCATTTTCCTTCCTAAGTTTTTGACATTATTTCATGTGTTTTTGGCATCTAGCATCTTAGTTCATTTTCCATTAAAACGTTTTCATCTTATCTCCTTTTTACCTACTGTTGTTGAGTTTTATAACTTCTGATTTCTTTTTTGTTTGCTGTTCTGGGCTCCTGGAGGATCTCATCTATTAAAAAAAAAAGTACTCATATCTTCTGTGAATATTGACCCTGGAATTCTTACACTTTAGAAGATAAGGATCTTCTGCCTGGTGCAAGTTTCTTTTTTTCAAGTTGTTTTTGACGTCTCCACCATGTCGGAGGTCTCCACACACACATGGGAAGACCTCTGGCTGCCCGTCCAATCAGAGCAAAGCACTTAAGCACCTCTGTGTGATGTGTGGAATCGGCTGATGGGTAGGCATCATTTTGAACAGTATTTTATTTATTTATGAATGAGAGGAAGAGAGAGAAAAAAGAGGAGAGAGAGAAAGAGAGAGAGAGAGAGAGAGAGAGAGAACGAGCGTGCCGTGGGTGGAGGTTAGAGGGTAACTTACAGAATCCAGTTCTCTCGTTCTACCACGTGAGGCTCCTGGGGATTGAACTCAAGTTTCAGGGTAGGCACCTCACCTGCTTAGCTCACCAGCCCACCAACTGGTAGGTCTCATATAATGGGACCGACACAGGGGCCTCTCTGAGTCTTTGAGTGAACTTTCAAACGTCAATATTCACAAAGCATTTTATTTCTTCTTCTTTTATTTTTTCTTGCTTTGTTGAATTCCTGCAGTGCAAATGAGCCCACCTTCTTGCCAAGCAGGCGTAGAAAGGTATGGTATCGGCTGGGTTGCCACCGTGTGGGGAGAGGTCCGGAGGGGTGCGCTCCACATGCTGTGCTCCCCGCTTTCAGTATCAAATACCGCCCTGCCGGCAGCTGCGCCTGAGGTCTCCCAGATGACGGTCTACCGTTTGTCTTCTCCAGTGGATGAACTTCCATTACTCCACCAGGATGGGTGCCCGGTAGGTGGGTGGGCATCAGGAGTGCTAATTGCTCCCTGCATAGAATTCCTCTGGTTGTTACTTCTGCCTGAACCCCCACCTTCTGAAAGAGTTGGAACCCCCAGGGGCGAGGCTGTCCCCGGAGCCTGGGCTCAGGGCAACCTTTTTCTAAGTGTTCCCACGCAAGGCAGCCCGATCCCAGACCACGAATCCATCTATATTCATGGAAACTCTGTGGATATCTCCTGTGGGCCCTTGTCTGCTCTCTACTTGGTCAGCTGCCAAGGGATGTGGGATTATTCCTCCAGCTGACTGAGGTGCCGTAATCCACCTGTTTCCAGCTTCCAGAACCTAAGGTTATCTCTCCTGCTTGCCGCGTCTCCTCCGATGTTCTCTTTGTCCTCCCGGCTTGGGCCTTTTGCATTCTTTCACTATCGCTGAGACAGGATTCCAGGGCCATGCAGATAACGTTGTGTGGCCCAGGAGGCATTTGCTGGGGAGACAAGACAGGGGCCCAGAGGGTCTTGTAGGAAGTGGGAAGCCTGTGATGAGCAGGCTGCCCAGAAGCCACACGCTCCCATCTGGCCAGAACTGATTCCATTGTCAGACTTGGCTCAAAGAAGGCTGGGACATTGATAAGGGAGCCGTCATTCAGGGATTCACTGTGTGCCAAGTATCTGTGCTGGAACCTTCTCCCTGCCAGGGCCGGGAGTCACCACACTAGACCTGAGAACCTGGTTCTGAACCACCAGGAGGGTCCAGCAGGACTTCAGCCCCGTCCTGACTCTCTTGAGAGATCATATTCACCTCTCTGTCTGAGTTGCCCTGAGTCCGGTGAACAGAGAGTCATGTTAACCCAGGTTTGATATTAAAGACCCAAGGGGGAAGGAATTACTCACTAATCTAGGTTTTTCCGTGGTGGTGAACTCTGCCTGAACAATACCCCCCTTTGATCTTCGGAAACAGGCCACAGGATCCTGCCTACTCCAGGCTCAGAGCAGACCCCGGAGGCCGGTTGGAGGCCCCTAGAGTCCAGTTTCCAGAGCTATAGGTTGGAGTAATTTGCACTTCAAAGGCTTGAGATCAACTGCCAAGGAGCGTGTTGGGGAAAGATGATTTCGAATTCCAAGTGACTCAGAAGGCTGGGTAATTGTGGGCCACCCAGTGAAGCCTGTCCAACAATGAGTTTCAGAGGGAAACGGGAGAAGGCGACATCCAGCCAAGCTTGGGGGCCAGGGGACACTCAGGGTGGGGAGCAGAAGAGAATAGAGAGCTCAGGTAAAAAGTTCCACGGTTGCTTTTCTTCCATGTCTAATAGATGAAGAGGAATTGCCTTTCAAAAGTGTCTGGCGGACATCCCCATTTCAAAATGGGGTGGTGCGAAATGTTGAAGGCCAGAGCGCTTGTTCCGGCCTGGCTGGTGAAGCCTAAGGTCCGAGGTCAGGTGTCTTGGTCTTACAATGGGTTCAGACCAGGATGGATGTCAGTCGAGGCCCCTCCATTGGCTTAGAAAGGACCATGAGACCTGGAGGGAGTGAACTGTGGGAAAGATGCCTAAAGCTGTCTTACTGCCCCTTGGGTTCTCTTGTTTCTCATTGATTCTGGAAACTTTAAAATTTTCACAATAAAACTGCATATCAAAACCGGGGGCCATAAACACGGATTCCCCCCAAAATCACTGAGCTAGGCACACAATTTTAGCTAAGCTAACCATCATCTTGGTCCTATTTAGGTTTTTAAGCAAAAAACAGAAACTAGGCATTCAGCAATAGGGACATTGTTAAGTAAATTTTGACATGTCCATTTAATGGACCGATATACAGCTATTAAAGGGCGCTTGGAGAATGTAATGCATAGCATAGGGGAAAAAAAGTAACATAAACTTTAAAAGGTAGATTGTGGAAAGGCATGCGGCATGCAATTTATTTTTAGATAGGCACTGTGTGTGGTAATGCAAAAATAAGAAGTGTGTATCAAGCTTTAGGAGCCGTATCTTGGTAATGAAATGATTGGTGTTTTGTTTCTATTTAATATTTTCTAGATCTGAATATGGGTAACTTTTTGATTAAATTAAAAAACAACAACAACTTAGGGCCAGTAAGATGGTTCAGGAGGTAAAGGTGTTTGCTGCCAAGGCTGAGGATTTGAGTTCAATGCCTGGAACCCACATGATGGAAGGAAAGAAAACTCCCAACAAGCTGTCCTTTGACTGCCACGTGTACCCTGTTCCATGCATGCACCCGTGTACAGTGCACACATGGAAACATATACATAGATGCGCACACAAGGAATACCTAAGTGTAAAAGCTTCAAATAATTAAAGCTTCAACGTGAAAATAAATGACATAAGGATATAATAGAGCGTGGAGGGTGATGCTAGGAATCAAGCTCAGAGCCTCACGCACGCTGTACAAAGGCTCTCCCTGTGACTTTACCCTCAGCTGGGATCTACTTAAGGTTCTACCTAAGTGGAAGTGTGGTTCTTTCAAATAACATGGATGATAGCTCAGTACCAATTCTTTGTATTCCTGGTCAGCTGTTTTGCTGGCCCATGCTTAGATGAAAAAGAAATCATGACACGAACCTGTTGTGTTGTGGTTGTTGTACTTTTTTAATCACAGAATGATCCCCACTGCACAAGAGGTTAGAAAAACTTCACAAGCTTTGAAGCAGAAGCAAACAAATCACAAGGGATGTTGACTCACAAGTTTTCAGCAAAAATGCATGTATCTGTCCCCAGCCAGGGACTTTACGACAAAGTCTGCAAAGTGACCCTCCACGGGCTGATGGTGGTCCTGGTGGGCTCCAAAACAAACACTAGCAAAAAAGAAGAAGCCAGGCGTGGTGGCTCCCACAGGTAATCTCAGCACTTGGGAGGTTAAGGCAGGATTGCTGTGAGTCCCATGCTGGTCTAAGCAACCGTGAGAAAGCATGTCTCAAAGAAGAAGAGGAGGAGGAGAGGAGGGGAAGAGCAGAGGAAGCAAAAGAAGAGGAAAAATAGAAGAAGAGTTAGAAATAATAATAGTTGCAATACTGACAGTTTAGAGAGGCAGCTCTGTGAGGGTCAAGCTCAGATGCTGTTAAAACAGAGCAAGTCAGGTTGATGAGCCCTTGGGAATAGTTCACGATGAGCTGGCATTGCTGCCTGGCCTCGCTTCCAGCAGGGTCGCTGAGGAAGGTCGCTTAATCTTTGTTTCATAGGATGAGAATGTCACCCAATTCAAGGCTCTTTGGATAGGCGAAGATGACAACATTGCTGTTACATGAGTCAATATGTGGGCTCCACGGCTGCCCACGGCTGTCCACGGCTGTCCACGGCTGTCCACAGCTATCCACGGCTGCCCATGGATGTCCCACGGCTGTCCGCGGCTGCCCATGGATGTCCAGGGGCACATTGAGAATTTCAGTCCACTTGTGAGTTGGGATTGTCTTTTGAAGACAGCTCCATATGAGAGGAGACGTGGTGCTGGTGTGTTGGGGTGTAGAGCCTAGATGTGCCTCGGAGACTGGTCACTAGATTAGTCACCTCAGTGCCTGATGAGAAGTTAAGGTGCAGGCAGGAGAGACTTACAACCCCAACACAAGAGGGACTCACACCCCCATCCCACAACACACACTGAATTTTGCTACAGGCCCTTGTGACCAATGACCCAAACGTCTCTCAGTGATGATTTCTGTAAAAGAATCCCAGTCCTGGCTCCCAGGCTGTGCAGAGGGGTGAGGAGGCGGGGGGAGGGGGGTACCCAGCAGCGGGTATCCACAAGGACCTGGCGTTACTGCCCGGCCTGGCTCCCAGCAGGATAGCTCCGAAGCTTTCGACCACCTCTGCTTCTTCCCCTGCCAGCGTCCTCCCAGGACAGAATTAGAGGAACCGGGTTGTCGATCAGCCTGCAAGCTGACTTTCAGGGTCCATCGTGGCCCTGCAGATGTGTCACAAGCATCACCCCCATGGACAGGATGGTCATCACCATCCGCTCCAGGACTCTCCATTTTCTACTTTTATAATTAATTTCTTCAATTAGTGTATAGAATGATGGTTTTCATGATGACCTTTTCACACATATGTATCATTATCAACATATGATATTATTATATCATATATATCATATATACACAAATATATGTCATTATATCTCGCTCATATTTGCCCCCTCCTTGCACCCTCCCCATCCCTCGTCCTCATTTCTTCCTGGTTCCCTTTCTGCTCCCTAATAGTTTTCATTTCATATCATATAACTATGTACACACACACACACACACACACACACATATACATGTAAGTCTCAATTCCACTTAGGAGAGAAAATGTGAAATTTTTCTTTCTTTTCCCTCTGTTGCTTTCCCTTGCTCCTACTGCTCTTCGTCCATTAGACTCATCCTCTTTTTTCTACCATGCATACGTATGCGCCATATATTCACATGTAAACCTAAATTTGCAAATGAGAGAAAACATGAAATATTTGTCTTTCTGAATCTGGCTTTTTCAATCGGAATTTGCCTAAATAGTGATCTCTAGTTCTATTGCTTGTCCCTCAAATGTTACAACTTCGCTCTTTACAGTAGAACAAAGCTCCATTATAAATGCTTCTTTATCCAGTCATTTGTTTATGGGCATCTAGGGTGATTCTGTATCTTGCTGCTGTGAACAGTGCAGAAATGTACATGGGAGGTCCAGATATCTCTGTAGTGATGGGACTAAGCACATCCAGGAGTGGCGTAGCTGGATCAAGTGATAGTTCTGTTTTTCATCTTTCAAAGGACCCTCCTTTCTGATTTCCACAGTGGCTGTGCAGTTTGCCTTCTTACCAGCACGGATAAGGATTTCTCTTTCCTACATCCCCACCGGTATGTGCTCTCATTATCTGTTCTGATGAATTTTATTATTTTATTTCGTTTTCTTAAGTATTTTATTTGAGAGAGAATGAGAAACACATGAAGCACATGTAAGCCCTGGCATGAATGGAAGTCAGAAGACAAGTTGGAAGTCGGTTCTGTCCTACCACATGGGTTTCTAGGGATTGAACTCAGGTCGCCAAGTTTGCAAGCAGGCACCTTAACTCGCTCAACTATATCAAGGGTGCTATTTTATTTTTGTGAGACAGGGTCTCACTCTGTACCCCAGCTTGGCCTTGCACTCATAGCACTTCTCCTGCCTTAGCTCCTGAGTGTTGAGATTATAGGTGGACACTGAAGTACCTAGTCTATTTTCTTGGCGACAGTCATGCTGACCATGGCGAATGAAATCTCAGAGCAATCTTCATTTGCATTTCCTCCATGGCTAAGGCTGTTAGACACTGATTGGCTGTTGGAAGTTGTTCTTTTGAGATATCTGTTCAAATATTTGCTTATTTATTGGTTGAATTTTTTTTGGGGGGGGAGTGTTTAACTCCTGCAGCTTTATAGATTCTAGATATCAATCCCAGTCAGATGCATAGTTGACAGAGGGCTACATTCTGTAGCCCTCTCTCCCATCTGGGGATGATTTTCTTCGCTTTACAGAAGCCTCTTAATCTCAGCCAGCTGCACCGTGACTATTTCTTATGCTATTACTGTGAGGCCTATGATAACGCCTTGAAGTATTTTTCTATGTTTTCTTCATGAAGTTGCAGTGTTCGGGGTTTTAAGGACCTTGATCCATTTGTGTGTGTGTGTGTGTGTGTGTGTGTGTGTGTGTGTGTGTGTGTGAGGGGGGGGCATTGTGTTTGCCTGTCGAGAGACTCAAGGATGACTTTGGGAATCATCCGGGATTGATTTTACCTTCTCTTTGCTTTGCTCTGGGGTTCCCAGTCTCTGCCTTCCAGGTAGGAAGTGCAGGCTGCTGGCATTTTTATATGGGATCCAGGATTCAAACCCAACATCCTTCTGCTTTTGAGGTAAAAGCTTAACCTCTAAGCCATCATCTCTTAGGTTGATTTATGTTTAGGGATAGAGATCTACTGTCATCCTTCTACATGCGAATATCCAGTTTCCCAGTGATGTTAAGAGTCTTTTCTGCAATGCATGTTTTTGACACCTTTATCAAAAAGTAAGTGGCTGCAGTTGTATGGGTTAGTTTGTTTCGGGGTCCTCTATTCTAGTCTATGGTTCTAAGGTGTCTGCTTCTGTGCTGGTCCCACTGTCTTAGTCACTCTGGCTCTGCAGTGTAATTTAAGAACAGTTGTTGGCATTGTTCTTTCTGTTTAGGATTACTTTACTTATCTGGGGCCTTTGTGCTTCCCCATGAATTGAAGAGCTTTTCCCGTTTCTCAAACAGAAATTCCATACCCATGAAAATTAAGTCTCCATTTTCCCCTAGTGCTTATAAACCACATTGCTACTTTTGGTTTCTAAGAGTTTATGTATTGCGAGTCCCTCATGAATGAACTCACCCAGTATTTGCTCTGTTGCTTCTGGCTTCTTTCATTTAGCACATTGTCTCCTTACTCATTTACATCATGTATCAGAGCCTTTTTTTTATATTGTTTTAAAATATTTGTGTGTGTGTGTGTATGTGTGTGTGTGTGTGTGTGTGTGTGTGTGTGTGAGAGAGAGAGAGAGAGAGAGAGAGAGAGAGAGAGAGAGAGGGCACTTTGTGTCCCTGTGGAGGGCCAAGGGTGACTTTGGGAATCATCCTGGATTGCTTCTACCTCCTTTTTGCTTCACTCGGGTTTCCCAGGCTCCACCCTCCAAGGCTGGAAGTGCAGGCTGCCACCATTTGCATCTGACATTTTAATGAGGGGTCTGGGATCCAAACTCAGGACCTTCTGCTTGGGAGACAGGGTCTTAATCCCTGGGCCATCTCTCCAACCCTGTGTCGGAATCTTAATCCTGGTAAGACTCAATATTACATTGTATACATATGGCGCATTTTTTTCCTTTTCTTTTTTGAAGTTTTTTAAAATCCTTTTAGAGTTTCACATATTCATATAGTGGATTTATGATATTTACATCTTAATCCCCGATCCTATCCCCCTCCTTTTCCCATTACAATCCTTCTTTTCCCTGCGGGTCTCCCTTCTATTTCCATGCCTTTTTGTATGTGTGGCCCACTGAGTTTCATCTAGTTTGCCTTCGATAGCATGAGGCGTCTGAGTACTTTCTGGAGCATGCATCATATATGAGTGGGTATCGCTGAGGAACCCAGTTCCTTTCCCCTCCATCAGTATTAATCCTCATCAGTCTCTCAGGGAGGCGTAGGGCCTCTTGAGATCTTCCCCCTTCCATTGTGGCGTGTTGATAGGACAAATCCTGTGCAGGTCTTAGGAAAATACACATAGCTGCAGCGAGTTCACAGATGCCACAGCCCTGTCATGTCCAGGAAACAAGCACACGATGCATATCCACCTACGAATGGACTTTTGGGATCTCTCCACTATCTTTTGGGTATTAGGAACAATACTACTATGAGCACAGGGATATTTGCGTTCGTTCAAGTCTTTCCTTTCCTTTTTGTTCGTGTAGGTGACTGGCAGTGGGGCTCATGGGTCGCCTGCTTTCCACATTGACTACTCAGGAATAGCCTCGGTCAGAGGCGGTGCCGATCAGTAAAGAGAATAATGACAAATGGGCCACAGAGCTGTACCCGAGGTGGAGTGACCAAAAGCGCTCGGTTGAACGGACCCCATGGTTGCCGAGCCCATTTCTGGGCCCGCAGTGTCCCTCACGTTCCTGCAGCAGCACTGAGTTTCTGGAGCGTTGTGTCAAGCAACGCAGTAAAGCTCACTCCAGAGACCGCAGGGGCCCCTTCTGGAGCAGCAAGGCTGGGCTGGTGGAGGAAATACCGGACTCCAAATGGCCCGCCATAAACGCGAGGTTTGATATGCTGATCCCCATCTCCTGGTATTTTTTGGGGTGCAGCCATGCAGTGAAAGGGTCCTTTTCTATAACAGAGAGAAAAGGGGTTGAATTTTGTGATAGAAGAGGGGCCTTCAGAGACCCCCGGCTCTGTTCCTAAACGAGTCCCTTCCCTCTGGGCCCTGCTGTCTCATCTGGAAAATGGAGATGGAGTGTGGAAAGGCTTGGATAGGGTACAGTCACTCAGCGCATCACACACAGCATGAAACGGGCTGTCCTAGAGAGGCCTGCCTAAGAATGATATGCCCGTGAGATCTAGATTTTGTGTTCCATCAATGTTTTGATGAGCGTTTCAGACTAGCAAACTGATTTTTCAAGGTGCAATGCTGGTAAGAAAGACTACTCTGCTCTGCTAGGTTGCACGGAGCCTGGCTAGACTAACACCCCTGTCACAGTTAAGCACAGGTCCCAACCTGACTGTTGAGGGTTTGAGCTCTGGGCACATTGGTTGAGTTACGCCCAGAGCAAACCTGCAAGAGATGGTCGAGTTCATGGGGCAGACCCAGCCCAGGGTGGGTGGGACTAGACCCTGAACAGGTGAATAAAATACATAGAGTTGGTTAAGGAAGTCATGTCTGTTCACTTGGCCAGACATGCTGCTCTGGTAAGTAAGGATTGTCCCTCTCTCGGCTGTTATGTGGTGATAGTGTGGCCAGTTCCCTCGGCCCTGATATTGGTGTGAGCTCTCCCGTCAAGCTGGACTGAGAACTGTAACCAGGAATCGTAAGAGAGAATAAACCCTTGTTCCCTTAAGCCGTTTGATGGTCATTATCAGCAACCATGCAGGCGACTGCAACAAGCCCCCCCCATCTGATTTGTCTCTTTAGCCAGAGCTTTATTTTACTATGCTTACGCTAAGTCCTTATGCCTTTATCACCTACTTTTTTTTTTTTTTTTTTTTTTGATGGTGGAAAAAGTACAAAGTTCTACCAATAAGCAAGAGTGGAAGAAATGGAAGTTGTGACCAGCCCCTATGCAATGGATTAAGAAATAATCTGGAAGATAAAAACTGGAAGTGGTTTTCTCAAAAGAGGACAATGGAGACTCAGTGGAATCTAGACAAAGCCCAGTCCTCTGGTGCATTGTGGAACATACATTCCTCACATTCCCCCGGCCCTCGAGGGTGTCCCTCTGTCCCCATTCAGAGCCTGCAAAACTGAGTTCCAATCAGCTAAGCTCAGTTGCCCCAGGAGACCAGCGGATAGGTTAGACAAGATGCTATCTCCTGTGGTTACACTAGGCTGGGAGGGAGCTGTTTTACACCACGGGCCTGCAGCAGGTTCCATGTACTTCAGAAGGCAGGAGTGTGTGTGTGTGTGTGTGTGTGTGTGTGTGTGTGTGTGTGTGTGTGTGTGTGTGTGTGTAACCATGCCAATTCTGGGCTCATTAATAAGTAATAAGGGTCCTTCTTGACATCTTCCGGGTCTGTGGTCCAACAAAGGAGGATGGAATTCCTTACCAGGAAATCACCTGCGCCTGGAGAACAAAGCTCTCTTATCTCGGGTAGGGCTGAGGTTTCTTGCACTGTGCCCCTTCCCCAACTTGGCCAGCCCCACCCTGGGGGCCTTGCACCTGGCAGGCGCCAGAGGTCAGAAGGAGGAAGAGTCCGTAGACTGGCGCCCTTCTAACCCAGCACATACTTGATACCCCTAAATATCTGTGGAATGAAGGATGCACCTTCTTGTCACCTGTGATCGGGGCTGGGTGGACCTCCTAGGAGCTTGGAGACACAGGACTTCCCAGCAGGCTGTGGCAGGGATGGGGGGGGGACATAATTTCCTCAGTGGTTAGCAAGAAGAGAGGACTTCCAGGCTCAACAAGGGGTGCTAAAGAAGTTGTGTCCTTCCCCCTAAAGACAGATTGTGAGCTTCTCTGCTGCTTCAGAAGTTCAGCTCACAAGGGGAGAACACGTGCAGACCCTTAACCCAGCAGCTCTGGACCCCTGTTGAGAGAAACCAGCAGTACTGACAGTACTGTTTCTTGTTTATTCCATGTCAGCGTGTACATCTATGGGGGTTTGCGTAGGGGCATTTGCGTGCGTGCGTGCGTGTGTGTGTGTGTGTGTGTGTGTGTGTGTGTGTGTGTGTGTGTGTGTATGCGCGCGCATGCGTGACTGTGGAGTCCCAAGGGTAATTTCAGGAACTATCCTGTGCTATTCTACCTCTTCATGGCTTTGCTCTGGGGTTTCCCAGGCTCCACCTTCCAGGGCCAGAAGGGCAGGCTGTCGCCATTTCTGCTGCCGCCGTTTCTGCCTGATGTTTTTTATGTGAGATCTGAGATCCAAACTCAGCTTCTTCTGCTTTCAAGGCAGAGGCTCAACCCTTGAGCCATCTCTCCAGCCCATGACAACAGTATTCCATATGCAAGTTGGTTTCCATAGATCCTTGTGAAAGATAACACAGAGGCTGTGGGTATGAGGTGGGCTTCAGAGGCTCCTGGACCCCCAAGGGCTCAGATACTTCCACTCCTGGCTCTGTCCTCTAAGCAACAAAGCTGTAGGGACCCCTTGATGCTTTGGTTCTGGGATCCACAGTGAGTAAAAAATGACTCAATGGTATTGGGCCACTGTAACCTTTACTTCCAAGCTGTTGGTCTTTGGCAAGTGTCTTCGTATGCACACTGCATGAACATGTGTCTGCATGCTCAAACATGTGTCTGTGCTGTTTCTCCATCTGTCCCTGTCCCCCACTGATTGTGTCTCTCAACAGGCCTCCATTTCCGTTTCTCGTGTTCATCCCCATGGGACCGTGCAGGGAGTCCGCCCACCTGCCTGCCGGCTGGAGGGATGCTTCTATACTGCCCCACCCTGAGACTGCCTGTCGCAATGCTCTTCTGGCCTCCAGCAGCGGTCAGAGGTTGTTATGTGGCAGGGAGAGGCGTAGAATGCTAACAACTGGCTGACAGCTGGTCACAGCTGGTGACAGCTAGGCAGGCCCTGGGCGTGGGAAACACAAGTCAGGCAGCAACAGCTGGGAAGGGGACCACACTCAGGGGATGAGCTGATGGACCTCCAGGCTGCGTGCAAAAGGCAGGGCCCAAAGCCCCCGCCTACCAGCCTGGCCGCTGTCCCTTGGAAAGAGGCTGGCGCAGGGATAGCTCGAGTCTGCGCTTCCCCCAACACCCACCCTCCTTTCCCTAGGCCCTGGTCGGAGCAGTTCCGTCCTGGGTCCCACAGAGCTTTCTTGCTCCTACAACTAGAATGCGGCTTTTATTTGTGGGATCTGACAGGGCAAGAAGGGCACTGAGGTCGGTGCGAAGCCTCAGGGGGTTAGGCGCCTGCTCGAAAACTTGGCAACCTGAGTTGGATCCCTGGGAGACCGCATGGTGGAAGGAGGGAAGACTGGTTTCAGAAAGGCGTCCTCTGACTCCCACCCAACATGGCATGGCGTGTTCTGTCTGTCTGATGAATGAATTAAACGTTTTAAAAAAAAGGGTGGGTTGGAGAGCTGTCTCGGGGGTTCAAAACCTTTGCCGTTCAGGCACATGGACCTGCTGAAAACAACTGTGGCCTGCAAGTCTGGCTCTGGGACCCTAGAGCAAAGCAGTGTCGCCCTTGGGCTTCCACAGGCACACAACTGAAATGTCCTATTGTGCATGTATGCAAGATGTGTGTCACATGCACGCGTGCACACACACACACACACACACACACACACACACACACACACCCCACACAGAAGGCTATGTCTGTGTGTACCCATAAAGACGTTCACTTGGAAGCTGGCATGTGCCCTTGGGGCAAATGGGTTCTAGAAGGACAGAAATCGTATCAGAGAGTTGATTGGGCTGGTGAGTTGACAAGGGCCTTTGGTAAGGATTCTATGGGGACCAGTGGACACACACACACACACACACACACACACACACACACACCAATGTTGCTAATCATCACCTTGTCTGACGTTGCCTTATAACTCCAGTTCTCTTTTATCTACTTGGAATAGAAGTCATTCTAAGCTGCTTTTTAAATCCAGCACCGTCCAGTACAAGTAAGCCAGGAGCATGACCTGAGACCAGAAGACTGCAGGCTTCGGATGTGTTTGGAGGTTTGTTTCCTCTTCAGCTCTAGGCCCTGGACAGTTCTCTGTAGCTTCCGTGTGCCGCGGCTTCCCGTGAGTCTCATCGAGCTTGAGACTTGATGATCGGCTGGGAGGAACGGAGTGCCAAGCAGAGCTAGTGCCCCGTCAGTAGGAGAAGACGTTTTCAGACAAGGGCCTTGCTCAGTGGCTGGGGTCTTTTGTTAGGCATGGCCAAGGCCCTGGGTTCGATGCCCAGGGTGCTCCCAAACCAACAGAACAATAACAACCAAAACCTAAGTAGGCAATGAAGGAGTTGACATTTGGTAGACATGATTGGCTGCTTCTAGCTTCTCCTGTTTACCTACCTTGGGCTAGGGGAGAGAGAGAGAGAGAGAGAGAGAGAGAGAGAGAGAGAGAGAGAGAGAGTTTCACTGAGAGAAACAGAGAGACAGACAGAGATGACCACAAATCAGCGACTCTCCAATAATTCACAACTCATTTTGTTGCGTGAATATTCCAAAAGTTTTTTTTGTAAAAATCTGACACTTGAAACACTTGGGTTCTTACCATTTCAGAAAGGGATATTCAATCTGTACTTAGGATTTTTTTGGATAACTTTTTCATTTATCCCTCCCTCCTTCCCTTCCTCTCTTTCTTCCTCCTTGCGTAGTCCTGGCTGGCTTTGAACTCAAGTTCTTGCTTCAGCCTCCCAGGAGGTAGGATCACGGATATATGCTGCCACACTGGGGCCGATCCACGATGCGCGATGCTATGGGAGGAACCCAGGCCCACCCACGCGCATGCTAGCAACACAAGCTGGGGACCTCCTCTTCCCTGGTTCTTTGGCGGCCTCTTCAAGCCACGCCCTTCTCAAGGGCTGCAGCCTGTGCTGTGAGCTCGGCCTCCATCCTTCTCCTGCAACAAGGCTTAGAGGGAGACACTCCAAGCACTGTCACAGGGTTTGTATTCCAGCTGCTGCCCGGGGAGAGGTGAGTTAACACAAGACTCTAACACAAGTGTCTGTCACTGTTCCATCCCTCGGGCACAGTTGACTCTGCAAAGGGAGACCAAGGAGGCATCAGGCAAACCCTTGAGAACCACATAAGTGTGTGGCCCCCCATCGCCTTTAGGAGAAAAGCCAGACAGTTGGCCACGGCCGGCCCTGATCCGAGGCTGACTCCTCCTTCCCGCGCCTCAGCTTCCGGTCCTGCCACGGCATCTTTCATTTGCCTCCAAGTGTTCCAGTCGTGTTATTCTGTGCTTCTAGAATGTTCTTCACTCCACCTTTGTCCCCCCCTCGCCCCCAGGCTTATTCATTTCTCAGTTTCAATGTCATCTTCTCGGGAGGCCCCTGCTGTGCATTTTCTTTACGGGGGAGGCGGAGTCCCTCTAAGCCAAGATCCAGTGGGCGGCTGGCTCACACCTGCAGTCCCAGCACTAGGGAGGTCGATGCAGGAGGATCGCTGAGGCCAGCCCGGCCCCTACAGTGATTCCAGGCCAGTCAGGGATAAATAACAATACACAGTCCAAAAAAAAAATCCTCAATCCAATATCAGAAATACTCCAATACCTGTTTTGTTTTTGTTTTAGCGTAACATGATATCAAAAGGGGAAAAATGCATACTGGTTGCATGTGATAGGACGCATTCAAAATGCAAATGCTTTCAAAATAGCATAATAAAAATGTCAGGAAATGGCCTTCAGGAGGCAGGCTTGTGGGCACATCTACTAAAGTCAGGCGTCCAGAGCTTGAGGACCCAGGATTTCAAGTTCAAGGCCAGTGGGGCTGTGCGTGAGATCCTGTCTCATAAACAAAACAAAATCTTTTTCTTTAGGTTGCACATATAAGGCACACATGAAACACAAGTGAATTTCGTGTTTAGGCTTGAGTCTTGCCCCCAAGACAATGCAAAATTAAATTCCCAAATTATTGCAATGCAAAAGATATTCCAAAATTTAAAGAAACCCCCAGAAACATTTCTGGTCCTGAACACATACTTATCTCTATCAGGAATAATTTCATATCTCTTAAGTTTGTGATCAACTCCATCACGCCCTAGGCAGCAGCTGATGCTGGGCGCCCACCATCTATCTTCTACTAGCATCCAGACAGTTCCGCTCAACACCGGTCATTCAGTATACACACACAGAGTGAAGGAGTAAAACACCCATGCAACTCGGAAGGCCTGGCCTCACCCAGCGACATGATGTGAATATGACAGCAAGGAACATCGACTTCCTGGAGGAAGGAATGCCCATCACCATTTCTCAACTCTCCTCTACTCAGGTTATTGAAGAGGAGGCAGATAGCCCGGGCTCCTTAGTTAAGATGCCGGTGGTCCACAGGAGGGTGCGTGTGGTAAAGTTGCCTGCAGCAAACTTGGTGGCTTAAGGCAATTGTTTGTTGCCGTCTCAGAGGCTGGGGACTCCAGATAAAACACAGTCTGGAAAGGTTGGGTTTGCTTCCGGTCTGAGCAGACTATTATGCTGTCACGACATCGAGCACTCAAAGTTTGGGGCTTTGGAGCAGTCTGCTCTCTTGCATTTTGGAACTCGAGGTTAGTTCTTGGTTGGGGTCTCTATGGAGTCTGTATGGGGTACTTCAGAGTCCTTTATAGCGTGGTTGGTGATTCCAAAGACAAATATTCAAGCATTCCTGTGTGTGTACACACTAGTATCACAAATTACATGATGTCCCCCTCTATCTTTCTGTGTGTGTGTGTTCCTGTGTGGAGCATGTGTTTCTGTGCCTCATATACATTGCAGAAACCATCAGACAGCCTGGTGTGTCTTGCCTCCGGAGCTGGTTTCTTTGGTTTTGTTTGCTTATTTGCATTGACTGCATCTCTAACTGGCTTCAAACTCACCAAGCAGGCTGGCCAGTGAGCCCCAGAATCTACCTGTCTCTACCTCGGCAGCCTGCTGTTATAAGATAAACATGGACCATCCATCATTCCTGGCTTTTTTTTTTCACGCAGATTCTGGAGATTGGACTCAGATCATTTTACCAATGGAGCAATCTCCTGATCACGTCTAACATCTGTCCCACAAAGTCAGCCCATCCCACATACATTCAAGGACAGAGAGGTAAACCCCATCTCTTGGTTCTGGAAAACTAGGCAGAACGGAAAATGATCCTGTGGCCATTTTTAGAACACAGTTGTACACAAGGAGATAGCGTTCGTCGTGTAAGAGGAAAGCATGCTGTGGTGCGCGCCGAGTCCTCACCGCGGGCGTGGACTTGGTCAGAGAGGCTCATCGCAGCAATGCTAACAGAAGAAGCCAGCAGAAGCCCTTCCAGATGACCACTCACTGCGCAGCAGGCCCTCCGCACAGATTTTTGCTTCTGGTATCTCACTCGGTGAGGTAACATTTGCTGAGACTTTCACACGTGGTATTTTTAAAATCTATGCCACACATCTCCCAGCCCTGAGAGCTTCGACTTCACACATGAGAAAAGCGAGAATCCGGGTGGAGCAAGGAGTCAGGCCCCACCCAGCTCTCAGAGCCCGGGACACCCGCAGGCAGGTACCACTCGGTGTTCTGGCTGCGATCCCAAAGCAGGTGTGAAGAGATGGACTCAGCCAGGATTCCAGACTGTGCGTTGGGAAAGGATGCCGGCGCTTGCACATCATTTTACACTTTGCAGCTGGTGTGAAAACAGACGTGTCGTTCTGGACATTTCTGGAATTTCTTCTCACAGACATCCTGCAGTCTCCCAGGCTGCCGTGGGTGATCCCCACACCCCATTTGGGTGAAACCCTTGGCTGAAGAGCCAGTCTTGATTTCTCACCCGGCCAGGGTTGATGTGTCTCTTGTCCTTGTCACTCTGGACAGCTGCAAAGAGGGAGCGCAACATACTTCTACTCGGCCTTCTGTGTGTGTGTGCTCTGCTGGTCCGGAGCACTCACAGGGTCTTCTGCGTGTAACAAGGAGGCAGAAGAAGCAGGTCTAGATCGGTTTCATCCACTCATGGTGGAAACCCACTTTCTTTTAGGATCAAAGCACGAATGTGTCTCTGCTGAATGACACGTGTGTTATGTTGGGCACAGCTCACCAATAGACCAAAGCATTCAGGGGCTGCGGCGAAACCTAAGCGACATCTTCCCCCCCCTCTCGTTCAAGTGCCGTCCCCAGAGGGTGCTGTTTGGGACCCTCTTCCTGGCCGGGCTCCTAATGTCATGCAATCTTTTTTCTCATGTCGCAATCTGCTTACGGGCATCCAGGCAGCAGGATGAGAATAGAAGCTGGAAGGTCACCTGCCTCTGAAACCTGTTGGCCCAGAACTGACTCACGTCATTCCATACATGTTTGTCTGCTTAGGGTGACATATCCAGAGGCGGGGAGAAGGGGGAGATGTCTACTGAGAAGTACAATCTGCCTCCAAACTAACCTTGTATCTCTGAAGAAGTGAGGGAGGATGAACAAATACCTCCTTCCTGCACATGTGCATGTTCATATGCACACATACACGCATGTGTGGTCCCTGTGCTTCTCATAATCCCACCGATATGTGCTCTCTTGCCACAATCATAAGAAGTTAATCCAACATGATGGCTTGATTTTGGACTTTGAGCTTCTAAAATTGTGAGCAAAATGAACCTCATTTTCTTAGTGACTGGCCTGTGTCAGGTAATCCATTATAGTAACGGAAAACTGGAAAAATAACAACTCTTGGCAATGGGACGTCTTCAAGTTGTCTCCCAAGAGCTGGAAAAATACACACTAGTGGCTTCCTTACTTGAGCTATGTTTTAGGCTGTAAATTCTCTGTATTACATCAACCACAACATTTTCTCTCTCCTCTCAAATAAATGGAGTTACTCTACAGTTACCCTTCTTTGGCTGTGAGTGTCCCTCCAAAAGGGATACATGGCTCATTGTGATTGGTGGGAATCACGTAGCAGAAGGCTTGGCTAGAGGTAGAATTAGGAGGCTGGTTCAATCACCGCAGCCATTAGGGAACAGGGCAAGAGTGAGAGGAAGCAGAACTGGGCAACAAACCAACCCCCCTCCCCCATGCACGTGCATGCTGTGGCCCACGGGGGAAGGTCGGAGGGAAACTTCAGGAGTCAGTTCTCGTCCCTGACCATGCATGGGGTTTCTGGGGCTCGAACTCAGGTCTCTAGGTTTATGAGCAGGGCACCTCAACTGCTGAGCCACCTCGCCAGCCCCTCTATTTATTTATAGACTCATCAAAACAAGGCTAATAATTTCCACAAAAGCAGCTTTAATGAAAAGAAGCCACGATTATCTAGGGCTCTTTTCCTTTGCCCTGAGGGACATCCCATTGGTGACAGGCAAACAAGTTCTTGGGCTTTGAAGTCAATTAAAAGAGATCTTCTCTGTGGGGCTTTGCCGTCCAGATCCTAGTATTATATTTTTGTTTTTAAAATAAAATTTAAGCTGAGCTTAGTTGTTCCGCTTTATTTCTTTCTGTAAAGAATTTGTCCCCTGATTCCAAAACAGAATATAAAAGCAAGATTTGAAGAAGTCTGTTTCCATCTTTACTCTGTTTTGTCTCTAATTTTATTAATTTTTGGTTATTTCTTCTGTTTAGGAAAACTGTGTGTAGATGAATTAGTGGGCTGGTGAGATGGTTGAGTAGGTAAAAGTGATTCAACGCGAGCCTGACGACCTAGGTTCGATTCTTGGTAGCAGAAGAGAACTGGCTTCCGAAAGTCACTCTCTGACCTCCTCACATATGCTGTGCCTGTGGGAGCTGCGTGGACACTCACACAAGCAATAAATTAATACACTGGCTTCCACCGCAGGATGAGACTGTCCCCTCCACGCCTGCATTGTTGCGTTCCATTGCAGGATGAGGCTGCCCATTTCGCACCTGCAAAATAACTAGTTTTGAAGATCCTTCATGCTGATTCCAGTTTCACCCCAAGTCTTGAATTTTCTTCTCTGAATTTGGGGTTAGTCATTCACTTGTTTTTCTTTAGACCACACTTACATTCTTAAATATTGCCTTGGCGACGTTTGTGCAACCTTGAACTTCCGGTAGACAGACTCCCACAGGTGTGACTTTGCTTCATTTCCTCTGCAGTAAACTTCTCGAGATTTGCCCAAGAGCGCCCTGGTCCATTGGCAATCACTCTGGAATGCTGGTCTCTAAAGGCAATATGTCATACACCTGATGACCCCTTACTGACAAATGTCTGGGCAGATCTCAGTTTTGGGGTGACAGGCAGTGCTGTCTGGAATTCTCTCAGGCTCGTCGTTTTGCTCAGTGGGTAGAGATGGTCCACAGTGTTAATTCGTTGCCTTCGTCATGGTTTGAAGTATTGAGTTGCCCCCTATAGGCTAATGCATTTGAATCCTTAGCTGCTACGGGAATTTGGGAAGGTCGTGACACCTTTAGGAGGTGGAGCCTTGCTGGAGGAAGGCGGTCACAGGGGGTGGGCCTGGAGGTGGTGTGCCCCACCCTCCTTGAGTGAATGAGTCTACTCGAGCTCTCGGCCTCCAAGATGGATGTAACTTAGCCCACCTCCAGTTTCTGCTGCCAGCCATGCCGTTTCCACCAGGAAAGACTGTATCTCCCCTCCGGAACCAAAAGCTGAATAAATCTTCCTTTCTCTCTGTGATAGTTAATCCTAGGTGTCAACTTGTCACACCTACATTAACTAAGATCAGCTGAGACCCCACCTGGCATGAACTAAGATCGGCTGAGACCACCTGAAGAGATCATCTGGATCAATACAAATCCGACTGGAACCTCCCTAGATCTCATTGAAATCTCCCCGTAGTGGACCAGATAGAAGGAACCACAGAACAGAAGACTGGGAAGAGGAGAAACTCTCCAGGAATCCTTGAGCCATGGCCACTAGCCTCTCGGATGGATGTGACATAGCCCGTCTCTAGCTTCAGCCAGCCAGCCAGTTGCTTGACTTGGGGTACTCTCTCAGAGAAACGCGAAGAGTAACTGGTACAACCTTTCTTGTGACTCTGACTAAATGCCCGGCAGGAAACAGCTTAAGGGACAGAGAGTTTTCTCTGGCTCACAGTTTGCAAGGGACACAGTCCGCCACGGCAGGGACACATCTCACCAGGACTGGGAGACAGCTGCTAACCAGAGAGTGAGCAGGAGTTGGAGATCCGGCTATGAAACCTCAAGACCCCGCCCCCACGATCCTGTCCTCCAGGGAGGCTCCACCTCCTTGAATGTCTTCCGGAACAGCAAGGACCACAATGGGTGTCCCTGTTGGAACCCAGGCAGGTATTTTTTTTTTTAATGGAAAGCCACATTGTTTTTCAAAGCAATGATGTTAATTCATACTCTCACCACCAGTTATAAATAAATATTCTGGCTGCTCCAACATCATCAGCATTCAATATTTTCAGACTTCAAGATTTTTCCTGACTCTGGTGTGAAATGGTATTTCATTACAGCTTTAAAGTGCGTTTTCCTAATTAGTAAGTGAGTCGAACAGCTTTTTATATGTTTACCGATCGTGGAAGACGCTTTTAGACAGAGTGTGTCTTCAAGTCTTGGGCCACATTACCTATGTAGCTGATTTTATTATGCAGACTATAATTGGGCCTTGTCCCTTTAACCCCCCTTTTATTTCATACACGCCCCCTACCATTAATCGCTTACGTGAGGTGGGAACTTTAGTCATAATTGATAAACCCATATTCACATGTCATTCTCAACCAAAGTTCACAGTGTGTATGTGTTGGGTATCCTGTAAGTTTGACAAATGTGTAATAACACATACCCACGGGTATAGAATCTGGAGAATAATACTATTGCCCTAAAAAATGTCCTCTGGGATCTATCTGTTCATCTCTTCTTCCCATCAAACTCTTGGCAACTACCAAGCTTTTCCTGTCTCTGTAGCTTGGCTGTTTCTAGAATGTCACGTATTTGGGCTGTATTTCAGTGCTGTATTTCAGATTGGCTTCTCTTCCTTAGTGCTGTACATTTCAGATTCTTTTCATGACCTGATAGTTTGTTTCTTTTTATCATGGAATAATATTCCATTCTATTCCTATCAACATTTTGCTCCAGCCAGGCTTGGTAGCTCATATATACCATCCCAGAACTCTAAAGAAGGTGAAGGGTCAAAAGTTGAAGGTCATCTTGGCTACATCTATGTTTGAAGCCAACCTGGGCTACTTGTCTCAAAAAACCCAAAACAAAACAAACCCATCAACCAAACAAAACTTCTTCCCAGTTATGTACTGCTTCATAAAAGAGGGAAAAAAACAAAACAATGGCCTAAAGGCACAGCAGGATTTGAACTTGTGTTTGAGGGACGCTGAACACTCCATTTCGCTGTGCGTCCCCGTAGTGGCCCAAGGTGACTTCAGGAATCGTCCTGGATTGTTGCTTCTATCTCCTTTTTGCTTTGCTCTGAGATTTCTCAGGCTCTGTCCACCAAGGTTGGAAGTGTGGGCTGCTGCCTTTTCTACCTGAAGTTTGTTTACATGGGACCTGGGATTTGAACTCCAAACCTTCTACTTGCAAGGCAGAATCTTAATCCTTGAGCCATCTCTCCAGCCTTGTATTCATGTTTCTGTGTGACCGTATAAGAATGCATGTTTGAAGTCAGAGGACAACCATAAGTGTCTGTTTATACTCACCTTCTACCTTGTTTGAAATGAAGTCTCCTCGTTTGCTACTGTGTACACCAAGGTAGCCGGCTCACAAGCTTCATGGTTTTCCTGCCTGTACCCCCGTCTCACTGTAGGAACCCTGGGTTTGCAGGTACGTAGCCTTATGTGAGTTCTGGGGATTCGAACTCAGTTCCTTATGTTGTGCAACAAGAGCTTTAACCACTGAGTCTTCTCATCTCCTCACCCTAGTTTTAGCTTGAGGACCACTGTGCCTGAAGATTTCAGATAACTTTTTCTATGCTTATTGGCTACTCATATTTCTTCCTGATGCAGATTTTGTTGAAACATTTGCCCATTTTTAAAATGGGCTCTGTCTTCCCGTTGAGTTGTAAAGTCCTTTGAATCCAAGTCCTTCATTGGTTGTGTTCTCCATCACCACGGCGTCCAGCTTTTTAACCTGTAATTGTTTTTTTTTTTTGAGAGGGAGACTTTAAAAACATCCTCTGTATTACCTGCCTCGCCCTGCTCTGCTGTCTTTGGAAGCCCTTCATTTAACACATTAAAATGTATTTATTTGCAATTCTGTCTTCTCAGCAGAATGTAAATTTTAAGAATGTAAATTTTCAGGGGGGAATTTTGCTGCTTTGCTCAGCACTCAGACCCTCTCACTTGGGCCCTTGGCATCTGATAGGCATGGGAGTAACTATTTTCCTTCCTTTCTTAGTGGAATAACAGAGGCTAATCGAACTTTTATTTCAAGTGCATGTGCATTGACTTTGTCAACTGATAACCTAAAATAAAGCTTTTAAGATACTACTTGAGTCACCTAGGTGAGAGTCACCTAGGCAGAAGCAACACTAGATTCTTCCAGAGAGACAGAGAGAGATGGCGCAGGGGTTGAGACTCTGCCTTGAAAGCAGAAGTATTTGAGTTCAGATCCCAGGTCCCACGATTTGGGAAATCCCAGAATGAAGCAAAAAGGAGGTAGAAGCAATCCAGGATGATTCCTGAAGTCACCCTTGGTCTTCCACAGGGACACACAGTGCCCTCTGATACACACACACACACACACACACACACACACACACTAATAATAATAATAATAATAATAATAATAATTTAAAAAGGGACAATAAAAGCTCTTGTCTTCAAGCATCCCCCCCCCCCCGCCAGCTGAATTCTTTAAAGAAGTTGAGGCAATTTCCACACCAGGAGAAGCACAATGAACGAGCCACCATTGTGTGCGCGATATGTAGTCTGGCAATTTCAGGGCTGAAAAATTATATCCATTGATAGCAGTTTCTGAGACCCAGAGAGCAAAATGTACTTATAGAATTGTCTTGTCTTGGCATAAAACAACTTGATATCCAGAATAAAATACTTCTTAGCTTTAACCTTTTGATTAGAATTCCATGCTTGCTTTTGTTGATTTCTTTTTTTTTCTTTTATTTTTTTATTCAGTTGTGCGTATGTGTGTGTGTGTGTGTGTGTGTGTGTGTGTGTGTGTGTGCATGTAGAACCACAGGTGAATTCGGGAACCACCATGGACGCCTCCACTTCCTCCTTGTTTACTCTGCCCTGGGATTCACAGGCTCCGCCCTACCAGGACCAGAAGCGCAGGCCGCCCCCGCTTCCACCTGGCGTCTATACGTGGGATCTAGGATCTGAACTCAGAACCTTCCGCCTGCAAGGCAGAGGCTTAACCCCTGAGCTACCTCTCCAGCCCTGTTGATTTCTTTTTTAAAATCAAGTCTTCGAAATCATTGTATTTAATTTACTTGTGTGTGAGAGGGACGCATGCCTGGTGCACTGGTGGAGATTAGAGGTCAGTTTTCAGCTTCCTCCTTCCACCACGTGGGCATCCAAGGATTGAACTCGGATCTCCAGGTTTGCTGGCAGGCCCCTTGCAACTATCTTGCCAGCCCCGATTTTATTTTTTCTGATGCACTTAGGTGAAGTGCCACATAGCTTAGTGAAAGTCTTAAGTGATAAATTCAGCAGCATCTGTGGATTATGTGGAAGACAAGATCACTTTCTGAAGGTTCCAGAATCCACCTCAGCTGATCCTTGCGTGGTTTCACCACCTGGGTGAGACTTGGTGGTCACGTTCCAGCCAGCGAGCCCATGCACCCTGTCTGTCCAGCTCAGTGGTCCTTGGGGGTATCTGTGCGTCTTGTTTCATGACTCGTGTGATGCCTGCTTTACCGTACAGGTTGTGTAACGTACAGGCGCGTGTGTTACATACTGTCATTACGTATATTTGCATATTCACATACGCATATAAAAGATGCTCAGTTCAGGCTGGCAGGGAAGAACAAAGGTTGTAATGGGAAGGGGAGGGGCGATGAACTGGACATTAAAGTGTGAAACTATCATAAATTCACTCTGTTCATGTATGAAGCAATAAGAGAATAATGAAAAACACACTCACTTTAGATTAAATAACATGTACATCTTACTGTGAAATAGCTCTCCTGCTAAGGACTGATTCTCCCAAAACAGGATTTGGGTAACATCCCCAATCCACGTCTGAAGCGCCACCAAGTGAGGTTTAGGGCCGCAGAAATGGCGCCCCCTGGAGTTCCTGGCAGGACTGATGCTCAAACAAGCTGAGCTGCCAGGCCTCCCTAGGTTCATCTCCGGGGTGTCTTTGGACATCACCATAGTATCTTTTTTTAGGCATCCACTTCCCAGTGTGAAGACTGACAAGCTCCCCGCGGCGAGCTCGTAGATGTGAGATCAGCCTTTAAGACCCATGTGTTCGTCCCAACCCGTGAAGAAGTCACCCCCACGCTTGGCTCCCCAGGATCTGCCAGACCTAAGGAGGTCCCCTTGGGCCTTCTGGCATTCCTTCCATGTAAGCTGTTAACTGTGAGTCTTCTGTACTTCTCAGTGGGGAATCTTCTAGATTCTACCACTTACCTGGAAAGGATCGCTTGAATTTTTTGCTGTCTTTAAGTTACGGGTTGTTTCCAGCATTTTGCTGTGGGAATGAGATTTCTGGGCACCATTTTCAATTTTGTCATTCAGCAGGAAAGTTATAATCATCAGCCAAGTTAATATATAAGCCAGACATGTTTCTCTTAATACCATAATCCCCTATCAAGTACTAGCTCAGTGTTTTTTTTTCGTGTGTGTGTGTGTGTGTGTGTGTGTGTGTGTGTGTGTGTGTGTGCATGCAAGACAGCACTTGAGAATGCATGCCTGTGGAGGCCCAAAGGTGACATCAGAAATCTTCTTGGATTGCTCTGCCTCCTTATTGCTTTGCTCTGGGGACTCCAGGCTCTGCCTTCCAGGACTGGAATTACAGTCTGGAATTTTTATGGGGAATCTGGGGATCTGAACTCAGATCCTTTTGCTTTCAAGACAGATACTTTAATCCCTGAGTCATCTCCATGATGCCAGTGATACATTTTAAAAAAAATATTTTTCTGAGAGAAGAAGAAGAAGAAGAAGAAGAAGAAGAAGAGGAAGGAGGAGGAGGAGGTGTGTCTGTGTATGTGTGAGAGTGAGAGAGAGAGAGAGAGAGAGAGAGGAGTTTCAGAAATGGGTCCACTCTTTCTATCATGTGGGCTTAGGATGACTCAGTTTACCGGGTTTACTCACTGACACTTTTTCCTGTTGAAGCATGTTATTGGCCCTGCAGTGATGTCTTAAAAACTGAAATGAAATAAAATTTTTCTAAACCAGGCTTAGAACGCAAGCGAGTCAAATGTGGGATGAGCGATCGCAGGACCACCAAGTCAACCCATCCTGCCAGTCTGTATCTCACAGACCTGCAGGACAGTGGGTGAAGTTTCCAAGATCTTCCCTCTCAGCAACAGAGCTGCCAGTGAAAATTACAAATTACTAGCTGATACAATGAAAGGATTTCAGAAGCTTATCAGTAAAACTGTGAATAACATCGCACATGCAGAACATATGCTTTCGTTCTGAACGGCACCCCGGCTAAACACATCATGAAATAAACCAGCACACCAGTCTTAAAATCCGTGACTTATTTTTATTCCTTTTCTGAAGAGGGGTGGAAGACACAGTCGTCTGGGCCAGTTTTACCAGCTAGTAGTGTGATCTGAAGCAATATTCCCCATCACACATTTTAATACCACGAGCCGAATGAGGCGATTCACGTCACCAGCCTGACCATGAATATTTTCGGGTGCTGCACTGGGTGTTTGAGGGTCCCCCTTGAGGATGCAGTGTCTGCAGAGCACTGGTGACAGGAGCCAGTTGTTGCCGCGTGTGGCAGTGCCCGGTGCAGGTAAGCTGCGCAGACACTGGGCGAGGGCAGCGCTGGTGACCTCCCTCCACCCTCTCAGGGGAGACACCCGCCGCATCCCGCTCTCTGGGTCTCCTTGGAGGCTCCGGCACCGAGCGAGTGCTCGGAAAGCGTTCATTAGCTGCAGAGATGGCTGCGTTGATAGGAGGAAGACTGAGTTCTGGGCCCGGGACCTCGGCCGTTCAGGTGACTGAGGCAGGAGGCTCACAAGCATACAGTAATTTGAGGACAGCCTGGAGAGTTAAGAGAGCCCCTGTGTCAAAATAAAGGTGAAGAGAGGGCCGGGACCGTATAGCTCAGTGCTGGAGGGCTTGCTTGCTAGGCATGGTACACCGGGTTCAGTCCTCAATAAAAGATTCCTGCATCCCAGCAAAGGTAGCAATTCCTTAGGACGCCGCTCAGGCAAAGGTAACAGGTTTCTGTGCTATTGGAGATCATTTGGCTTCTGGAATAGTCACAGTAGCTAAACTATGAGCTTCCTGAGACAATGGGAGATGTCATCTTTATCCTTTATCAACTAGTACAGATGGACATGTACTCTCCAATCCTGTCCATCCTCCTCCGAAGGTGCTGTGAAGTACCCCACTTTCCTGGGAGAAACACACAAGGGGTGATTATTCTCCCCGCCTCCCCTTTCCCTGTTGCCTTTAAATCGTGTGAACTACCTTTCTATTCATATCAAGTACAGCTCTTGAGAGAATCTCTATTTCCGAGTGATTCGTTGAGAACATTGAGTGCCAGACCACATGCTAATTAAGGCTTGTCACATACCATAATGGCACCTTAGCAATACACCAATTAACAGTTACTTTAATTACACCACTTACATGAAATTAATGAAGAGTCTAGCTGATGAGAAATAAGAACATGCCCATTAGAGGAACACAGAGCGTTCGTGGAGCCTCTGTTGAAACAGCCTTTGAGAAATCTGTTCCTCCCAATGGCCTAGCAAAAAAGAAAAATAATTCAGATATTTTCAATGTGTGTGTGGGGGTGGTGGCTGTTAAAATGAGCCGTCAATAAATAAAGGAAGAAAATTCACTTTCTTGATTAGGAGGGTCTGAAATGCTCAGGCTGTGTTGACTGAGATCAAATCTTACATCTCTCCTTTCTAACTGTGCTCTCGATGGATCAGGGATACAGGAGAGCTTCCCGATGTGACAGAGGGGATAGGGAAACCCCAACACTATAGTTTTCATAAAAGATGGATGTCTTTCCCGGAAGTTGGAAAAAACACGAGGATATCCACCTTCAACACTTGCTGTTAGAGCTGCCCAGAGTGGTGTAGAGCTAGTCTGGCGAGGAATTCTAATGAAAGGAAAAAGGAAGCTTACTCTGTAGACACCATGATCACCACGATGGATAAGTTTGACTGTCACCTTGGTGGAATTCAGAATGACCATGGGAGAAAAGCTCTGGACATTTCATTTCTTTTCTTTTCTTTTCTTTTCAAGATATTTATTTGTTTTACATTTGTTCATTTAAAGTATATGCATGTGTACATGGTGTGTGTGTGTGTGTGTGTGTGTTTGTGTGTGTGTGCGTGCGTGCACGTGCACCAAAATACACATGTACAGGACAGAGAGCAGCATGAAGGTGTTCTGCTTCTGCCATGTGAGTTCTAGGGATGGAGATCAGACTGTTCCGCTCAACAGCAAGACTTCACCCACCGAGCCATCTCAGAGGCTCAGATCTCTGGGCCTGTCTGTGAAAAATTGTCTAGACTAGGCTGATTGACATAAGAAGACCCACCCTAAAGATGGGTGGTATATGTCACCGGCTGGGCTCCTGGACCCAAGGAAAATGTGAAAGTGAACTGAGGGACAAGTTTATCACTCTGTTTGCTGACTGAATTCAATGTGACCAGCTGACTCAAGTTTCTGACTCCATCACTTTCCCTTGATTCCTAAGTTGTTTTTGCTGGGTGCTTTATCACATAAAAGGGAAAAGAAATAGCTACTTATGCAGGAAAACTAGTGAGATCAAATTTTGTTTTTGACATACATATATAATATGTATATTTAATGTCAGATTCATGAGTATAATAAATTTGTGATATTTTTACACCTTAGTCCTCAATCCCATTCCCTCTCCTTTTCCCTTACAACCCTTCATCTCTCCTGCCAGACTCCTTATTTTCAAGTCTTTTCATTTGCGTGGCCCACTGTGTTTTTTTTTTTTTCTAGCTTGCCTTTGATGACATACTCCGGACATGATTCATATTCCATCAAATATCATAGATCAGTGGATATGCTATCGAGGGAAACATCTTCCTTTTCTTTCCCATCACATTAGTTTTCATCAGTCTCTTGGAGAACTATGGAGTTTTTTGAGATCTTCGCCCTTCCTTGGTGAGATGTTGACAGGATAATTCTCATGCAGTTCTTGTGAAAATATATCTGCCGTGGAATCATGGATACCACATGTCATGGTTTGAAATGTGCGTTGTCTCCCACAGACTCATGTGTTGGAATTTTTAGTTGTTTGGGAAACTCATGGCACCTTTAGGAGGTGGACCTTGCTGGAGGAACGTAGTCACAGGGGTTGGGCCTTGAGGTTGGTTACCACGTCCTGCTTGAGTTAGCGAATCCGCTCCTGGCAATTGCAATTTTGCAGCTCTCAGTCTCCATGAAGGAAATGACTTGGCCTGCCTCCAGCTTTTGCTAGTCAGCCATGCCATTTCCACCGTGAGGGACTGTATCACCCGTCTGGAATCATAAGCCGAATAAATTTCCCTTTCTCTCTCTCTTTCCTTAAGTCCTTGACTTTGGGCCTCAATGTCTCACAGCAGCAACAGAAAAGAACAACTGGATAGAAATTGGTACCAGAGAGGTGGGTGTTTCTCATGAGATTAAAAGGATCCATTAGGAGAAAGTGGAACGTTTATGAAGCTGAGAAAAGTTGGTATCCGTAAGTAGAGATGTATGGTCATTGATTGCTGTGTTGTAACTTACAAGCCTTTGGAAATGTTTGTTGGGAGAAATACGGAGAACTTTGGGACTTTGTGTTGGGAAAGCCTTTGTATCTTGGAGATGGATGGGGCTATACGAGCCATTCTTGTGAGAGCTTGTAAGACAGTAATGTTAGAAACACAGTCAGTGGAAACTCAGCTTGTGGCAGTCCAGATGGGGAATAGAGACTGTGTGTGAAACTGTACAAGGGGCAAATGGATTGATGTATTGGCAGAGAGTTTGATTAAGTTTTGTCTTTGTCCTGTAAGCTTATCTGAAGTTAAGTTTGAGTATTTAGCAGAAGAACTTTCAAGATTTTGTAGTCTTGACAATGTGGCATGACTACGTTTTAGTGCTCTTGTTTAGTTATGACAAAAAAGGAGCAAGGAATCAGGCAGGAAGAGATGAAAACTATGAGGTTTGATGAGGAAAAATGTGATGGCAAACTTGAACCAGGAGAAAGCAGACAGCAAAATGGTGGCTATTGCTAAAGAGATAAGCTCCATTAGTGAACCAAAGCCTGCTCTCAATTTGGATAATAACTAAAGGAAAATTCCTCAGTGAAGGCTTCTCCCCATAAGAATACAAATTCTTTTGGAAGTGCAAGGCTCCAAAGGAATTTTCTCCTCTTCTCAACTAAAGCAATTGCCCAAGAAAGACATATTCTTCCCAGCATCAATACAGAGAAGCTAAACAAGCTGTGATTCAAAGGGACCAATCTGCATCTGGAAGTTTTAGCAGAACTTGGCAAAGTTGTCCACATGGTCCTGGTTTTAGAGGCATCAAGATGCAAGAGGGAGGAGGTTATAAATCTGTCCTCCAAGATTTCAGAAAATGGTGGAAGCCAGGCAGTATGTGGCAGGAAGCCCAAGAAGGGCAGTCTGTGTTGTGGAGTTAAAACCTGATTTGCCGTTGAGAAGTGAAAATGTTAGAGACGTCAAAACCAACGTGGACATCTGCCAAGGACAGTTGTATGCCCTGGGAGAAGCCAGCCTAAGAGAATAATGTGTTCTATGGGCAGCTGCTGGAGGGATGGAACTAAAGTCCTTTGGAACTGGGATGACTTCAACCAGAGGTTCATCTGTTGGACACGTGTGCCAAGAAGCCTCCACTCGTACACATTCACTATATTGCTGTTAGCAAGAAAACAGGCACGGAGTCTCTCTTACCAGTTCCAAGGTTCCCGTGGAGACAGGTCCTGAGCTCACACCTAGGAGGTTCCAGAGGCCGTCACCCTCTCGGGGTTTCTTCGGGGGATCAGAGCCAGGGGTGCCAGATGCTCATTGGTCACCTTCTGGGATGGTCCTCAGAGTACTTTGCCGAGTCGGGCTCCAGCTCTCCGGTAAGTATAGGAACCAGGAGTCTGGACCCTACGGAGACAGAGTGTCCGGCTACTTTTATTTCCCTACCAGACTGTTTGTGTGGCTCAGGCCTGCTCCTCAAGCACCGTCTTGATTGCTTATCAATACACTGCACACAAGTTTCAATACCACACAGGGGGAATTCCACACATAGGTCATCAACCGATGTTTCAAACGGATTAGCACACTCTTGGGCTCGCAGGCCCCCTTCCTTGTTCACCTTTCTGCTTCAATATTCTAACTTGAACATTCCAAACTTGGGCTCGCAGGCCCTGTATTTATTTATTCACTTCAAATTTCATCGTAGATATTCCTGTGCTACTTGAGTCCATACCACTGTTCTACGCAAATGGAGCTGCAGGATTTGGAGTTTGTCTTGCTGGTTTTCAGTCTTGCTATGAACTGACCTTTCCTGGATATGCCCCCATTTCTGCCTGTTGGAATGGGAATGTTTATGGGAATGGGAATGGGAATGCCATTGTATGTTGAAAGTATATAACTTGTCTTTTGATAGTAGAAAAGGCTTTGGACTTTAGACTTTTGGACTGTGTTGGACCACTGATGCAGTCTATGAAGACTTTTAAAGGTGGACTTTGCATAATGAGATGGCAATGAGCTCGAGGGTACCAGGGATGGAGTGTCATGGCTTGAAATGTGAGTTGTCACCTGCAGTCCCATTGAATCTTTAGTTGTTTGGGAAAGTCATAGTGCATTTAGGAGGTAGACCCTTGTGAGGAAGGCAGTCAAGGGGTTCACTTTGAGGGTGGTTATCCTTGTCCTGTTTGAATTAGAGAGTCTGCTCTTGCAGTTGGCAGTTTTGCAGTTCTCAGCCTTCCATGAAAGATGCGACTTAGACTGCCTTTAGCTTTTGCCAGCCAACCATGCCTTTTCCACCATAATGGATTGTATCTCCCCTGTGGAACTGTAAACTGAATAAATCTCCCTTTCTCCCTTTAACTTTCTTGACTTTGGTTGTTCTCTCACAGCAGCAGATTAACTGGTATACCACAGCCATCTTTTTTCTTTATCTAAACACAGCAAGGAGTTGAGAGGTTGGCTCAGTTGGTAAAGTGCTTACCATGTGAACATGAGGAACTGACTTTGATCCGCAGAATGCACATAAAAAACAAGCAAACAGGGGCTGGAGAGGTGGCTCAGGGGTTAAAACTCTGCCTTGCAGGCAGAAGGTCCTGAGTTCGGATCCTAGACCCCACGTATAAACGCCGGGCAGAAGCGGGGGCGGCCTGCGTTTCCGGTTCTGGTAGGGCGGAGTCTGCGAATCCCAGGGCAGAGTAAACAAGGAGGAGGTGGAGGCGTCCATGGTGGTTCCTGAATTTGTCCGTGGTTACACACACACACACACACACACACACACACATGCATACATGTACAAATGAATAAATAATAAAAAAATTTAAAAACCCCTAAAAGATGAATTAAAAAAAAAAAAAACAAGCAAACAAACAGCTGTAGTGAGACGCACTTGTGTTTTTAGTGCTAAGGTGGTAGACGGGAGGATTCCTGGGGATCACTGGTCAGGTAAAGTAGCCTAGCAGGGGAATTCCAGTGAGACACCCTGTCCAAAAACATGAGGTGGGGGCGTTCTTCAGCATACTTGGACAGACATGCTATCTGGCAAGGGAAGGTTGCCCCTTTCTCTAGCAACTCTGTGGATATGGTGCGATCAGTTCCCTTGGCCCTGGTATTGGTGTGGACTCACCGCCAAGCTGGATTGAGAACAAGGTTTCCTATACCACTGGATGCTGGATGCCCACCCAGAAGACCATCATGGTCAAATACGCAGGAAAACATCCACGAAAACAAGATGGGCCTGTTCTGGAGACACGTGGGCTACGCCATTGCTCAGTTAGGTGGGCTGCATGTGGGGACCCTGAAAAGATGTGTTACAGAAGATGAAGCCCATGTCATGCTCCAGAGTCAGTTCCTGGATGCGGTTGTCGAGCTACCGGACATTATTCCTGATTAACACACATAAAAGACATCAGCATAAAGGACCTTAAGAGATGGGACGTGGGGCATTGTTCTGCTTTCGTTAAGGTTCTTCCCAGATTCGAGAACATCCTTTGCCCACTCAAGCTGGTACACATATGAAGCCATGCTCAGAATCCGAAGGACTGGGGCTTCGACATCAGGGACAAGGACACGAGCCACGGTCACCTCTTTCAACAGTTATCCAGGGTTCTTGGGGTCTCTGGATACTTCTACATTGTCAGCAGTGGTTTGTTACTGTTACAAACCCCAGTGTGTATAAGAAAACCCTCCTGAGTATCTCCTGGCCTGGCGAAGGGTCCCCATGGCCAATAGGATGGTGATGGGTGGCGAGGAGTGGACAGAGGTATTTGTAAAATTCAACTCGGGCACCTACAGCAATCAGTCCTGGACTTAAAGAAGGTAAAGCTGAAGAAAAACCTTGAGAAAGACACTCTACATCATTGAGCAACTACGTGGACTATTCTAAACAAACTGATGCTCTGCGAAAGGGATACTGGCCTTCCTACAACATTCTTTTCCATGAAAATATCTACAACTGAAGTGGCTAACTGATGCTAGTTCAGAAACTGGGTTTGGCTTCTCTTATGACAGCCCCACAAGCGAAAATCCTCAGGCATGACCAAGGGCGGGGGGAGGAGGGGTGAACTACATGGATTCCATGAAATACATCATGTGATACAACAACTACAAGAAGGACTCTGACAGTGTGGGCGACCCCTGCAATGCCATCTGCTGCCGAGGGGACCTGAACTCCTATAGTCCAAGTCTGTCAGGTTGCTATGATACCAAGGTGGCAGGCAATCTACCTCACATCTCAGTACATAGCCCACTCCACCAGTGGCCCTGCCATCCGGGGTGGCCTGACTGCTTTCTGCTGGAATAAGTTCAACAACACTATGCACAAGGGCATGCCGACATCTATGACTTTGATTTTACTACTATGAAACCACTTTTGACAGATGGCATGAAGTGAAGGAGCCAGAGGAGGTAATAATAGACTGAAACAAGACATCAAAAGCACTATTTTAGCTGTTTTTCCCCATTGATATGCTTAATAAAATATTTTAAATTAAAAAAATGAGCTAGATCGTGTCTGAGAAATAACATCTGAGGTTGACCTCTGGCCTCCATACACATGCACACACACTTAGATGCATACATACGCACATGTATACCCATAACCCATGTGAACACATACATACCTACATACCGAAAGGTGCTAGGATGAATACATTTCCCAAGATTGGAGGATATAAGATCAATGTACAAAGTTGGTTGCATATCTACAAACTCTGACAACTTTTTAGCCCTTCTGGATCAGTTTTCTTACCCATAACCTGTAACATGTCAACAGATTTATAGACTTTATGAAACTGCTTTGAGGGGTAAGAAAATATATGTTCCCAAGACAAAGTTCAGTAAATGTTGGTTTATTCCCATTTTCAGTACAAATCAGAGGGAAATGTTTGTGGGTCTACTAGGATACCCTAGCTTATGGACTAGCATGAGAGAATAAATGATACATGAGAGAAAAGATACTGCCTTCTAGAATCTTCCAGGGAAACACCGAGAATTGGAACTCATGCAAATGGAGGAATTCTAAGCTACCCACGTCTGACTTCCTTCTCTCTCCCATCCATCATCCTGTCTTTCCCATCCCCCTAGTTCGAGCCTTGAATTTTTATTAATTTTGTTGTGTACATGAGTAGGTAGGGTGTCTACATGTGTGAGGGTGTGAATAGATAAAGGTGGGTGTAGATGAGAGGCACTGCGTGCGCCTGTGGCGGCATAAGGGTGATTTGGGGAATCATCCTGAATTGCTCTGTCTCCTCACTGCTTTGTTCCGGGGTTTCCCAGGCTCTGCCTTCCAGGTCCAGAGGTACAGGCCACCACCATTTCTGCCTGACCTTTTCTTTTTTTCCTGCGAGGGCCTTTTCCTTGCAAGACGAAGGCTTAACCCCTGAGCCATTTCTCTAGCCCCAAGCCTTGACTTTTCTAACAATCCCAAAACAGTGTGTCTATTTCTATTCTCAGTGCTTGCTCCTTTAAGTCCGATCTGTCAAAGTCAGCCAGAACGATCCTTTAGGAGGCAAATCTAATCAATTGTTGCTCCAAGCCTCTTAGTATGGTTTCTGCACAAATAGAGGAGGTGCATCCTGGACCAAGGCACCCATACTGTCGAGTTGACATCAAGACTTTGCTGTCTTCCTAAATTTCCTAAATACTGTTCCAGCCTTCAAGAATTCCTAGAACCTTACTTTTTAAACTCTTGCGCATCCTCCCAGCCATTGTCCACAGACTACCCTACATCCAGACAGTTCATCTCATGACTAGCTCTCTTTCTACAGTCTCTTGGGCTCCTGTCCAGAGTGTGTTTCTTTGTCCCTTCCAAAGGCTGCACATCCCTCTGTTATTACACATTCCTCTGTCATGGCTCTTACCCCATTCTGTTGCAATCTATCGTGGCCTTTGAACTCCCTGAAGACAGAACCACCCCCAACTGGCTCCTGTGTGCCCTGTACTCAGGGAGACTCTGAATATTTGCTGAAATTATTCGGATTATTTTCTGCTTCCAGATCCCTTGCTTCCTTCCACCCCCACCCCCCAGACCTAGAAGCTCTACCTGCTCCTTGGCGCCCTGATGGTTGTCATTCCTTCATTCCATCTCGCCAGTCTCTAGCCCAGTCTTCTGTGATCAGTGGCCGAAATGTGGTCCCCTTTTCTGGGGTCCCCCATGACCAGTTTTGCACAGTAGATAGTCCCACATCTCCTCCTGTTAGCATCTTCGCCCTGCCTTCTTCTGTTGGCATTGTGTTAATTTTGGAAGCGGGACCGTGTGTGTGTATTCCAGAACAGCTTTCAAATTGTTGGTATGCAAATTCCTGAGGGATTCTTCTCTTCTCTGATGCCTACTTTAGCCTCTCGTCTGAGGTTAAGAATCCTCCAGCGTTGGCGAGAGTGTTCATTGGGAAAGACGCTTACATGCAAACCTGGTGACCACAGGGCGCAGGGATAGAAGGAAAGAGTCAGCTTTTGAAAGTTGTCCTCTGACCTGTTCACTTGAACCATGGCATATACCCTCTCTCTCTCTCTCTCTCTCTCTCTCATCTGTCCATCTCTGTGTATATCAGTTTGTCTATTTTTCTATCTTCTATAATCTATCTTTCTATCTACCTATATATTTAATCAGTCTATCTGCCATGTATAATCTATCTACCTATATACCATTTATCTATCTATCTATCTATCTATCTATCTATCTATCTATCTATCTTACATTCATCTATCTACAGAAATAATTGACAGGCCCCTATTAACAGACACATTTCTGAGAGCCTCCCTCAGAGATTCCAGTTGCCCAGATCTGTGTGTTCGTAATGGAGCAGGTTTCCAGGCAATTCTGGGGGCCGCTAGGAATGTCGGCCTACTGCTGGGGCTGGGCAGGCGCCGTGAGGCCTGCTGGCTTGTGGGAGTGGCCACCCATCTTCTCCCTCTTCTCCCTCTGAGATGTCTTTTCGTTCTCTCACAAGCCTCAGGGCACTCAAACTTCTCAGGTTCCGAATCAAGACAAGGGTTGACGCTCCCAGGTTTGCTGTTGCTCTGTCTGTCTGTCTGTCTGTCTGGAGAGGTGTCAGGAAGAAATGACTCTACCCTGGGAGGAAAGCGTTCAGAGGAAAGGCTTCTGATCTCTGGAGCCCAGGCCTTGAACTTGAGAAGTTCTCTAAGGTCAAGAACTCCCTGAGGACTGGAGAGCTGGCTCAGGAGTTAAGACTCTGCCTCACAAGCAGAAGATCCTGAGTTCTGATTCCAGGTCCCACATAAAAAAACGCCAGGGGGAAATGAAAGCGGCCTGCTCTTCTGCTCTTCCGGCCCTGATGGGCGGAGCCCGGGAAATGCCAGAGCAAAGGCAAAAGTAGGTAGAAACTGTGGAGCATTATTCCCAAAGTCACCCTTGGACCTCCACAGGGACGCACAGCACAGTGAATGCCTCCTGATACACACACCACACACACATATCCACCACACACACCACACACACACACTACACACATCACACACACACCACACACACACACACACACACACACCACACACACATACACCACACACACACACACACACACACACACACCACACACACACACCACACACACCACCACACACCACACACACACACACACACACACACCACACACACACCACACACACACACCACACCACACACACACCACACACACACCACACACACCACACACACACCACACACACCACACACACACCACACACACCACACACACACACCACCACACACCACAACACACCACACACACACACCACACACACCACACACACACACACACCACACACACACCACACACACACCACACACCACAACACACACAACACACACACACCACACACCACCACACACACACACACACACACACACACACCACACACACACACACCACACACACACCACACACACACACACACACACACCACACACACACCACACACACACCACACACACACATACACACACACCACACACACACCACACACACCCCACACACCACACACACACTACACACACCCCACACACACACCACACACACACCACACACACACCACACACACACACACCACACACACACACCACACACACACATACACACACACCACACACACACCACACACACCACACACACACCACACACACACCACACACACACTTTTTTCAACATGTGTTCATCTGTTTAGTGTGTGCATACATGTCCCAGGCATGTGTGTGGGCAGAGGTCAGAGGCATCTTTCAGGAGCTGGTTCTTGCCTTCTATCATGCAGGATTGCTCTGGGGCCGTCAGGCTTGGCGACAAGTGCCTTCGTCTGCTGAGACGTCTCACTGGCCCCTGAAATGAATTTGAGTGGGTGACTGTAAGGGAAGGTCATGGACAGTCTGCAGAGGCGCCCTGGAGCCGCATCCTTCACGGTCGGAGGACACTGTCTGCTAGACATGGTGGGTGATGGTGCCTGTTGCAGTCACCTGCATTGTTGCTGATCAATGACCATCAACTAGCTCAAGGGAACAGGGTATTTATTCTCTTATGATTCCTGGTTACAGTTCTCAGTCAGCTGGACGGGAAAGCACGCACCAACACCAGGGCCGAGGGAACTGGCCGCACCATCACCACATAACAGCTGAGAGAGGGACAATTCTTACTTGCCAGACCAGCATGTCTGGCTAAGTGAACAGAAGGATGCCGACTCTCTCAACCAGTTCTCCGCGATTTATTCCAGGGCCTAGTCCCACCCACCGTGGGCTGGGCCTTCCCCACCAGCTAGACAATCTCCTTCGGGTTCTCTCTGGGCTCAACTCAACCACTAATTCTCCACAAATGCGCCCAGAGCTCAAACCCTCAACAGTCAAGTTGACACCTGTGCTTAACTGTGACAGTGCCCTTCAACCTGCAACTACAAGAGCCCAGAAGAGCGTGTGGTACTTAACCTGATTGCCAAATGAAGGCCCGGGGGCAGGGACTCGGGGTGGAGGGATGGGCGAGGAAGTGGCCACTTGTAGGGAACCATGCTTTCCTCTCTACAGGCCTGGGAAGCTTCTGGAACCAAAAGCACTTGCACGTCTCATCTGAGACGATGGAGTGTTGCAGGCTGGGAGGCAGGGCTGAGACCACAACCTTCCCGCTGCATCCACAGCCTGCTGCAAGTCAGCACGTGACTCTCCTGGGGGGCAAAATGAAGCTGCTTCCTGCAGATTTGATTCAGGGTCAGCTGCAAAGCTCTATTAGCTAAATTGGCCATCAACCTGCGTGTCTGTTCCACATAATGGGGTTTTGTACAAAACGACTTTTTCACGGCGTTCAAAAGTGTCATGTTCGAATCAAAACTTATCCCAACGTTCAGGCTAATGAAAGCTCGAACGAGAGCTGATCAATGGGTCCTGAAGTGTTTCCATGGAAACAGGAGCAGAGAGGCAGCACGCCAAGGTAATGCTCCAGGATGCGCATTGGCAGGACTCCTTCCCCCATCCGTTCCACCTGAGGGGCTGAGACCGGGAAGCGCAGAACAGGGACTCAGAGCCAGCGTGGGGCGCAGAGGACCGGAGAGCCAGAGATTCAGTCTGCCTGGGGCTTGGCTGCGAGCTCTGAGCTTAGTGCACCAGCCAAACTCATTTCCGACAATTTTTTAGCCCGACCTGGTCATGGTACAAGTGTATCATCTCAGCTTCTCAGCAGGCTGAGGCAGGAGGATAGCAAGTTCAAGATCTGTCTGAGCTACAGAATTAGTTCAAGCCCAGCCTGGACATCATACTAAGAGCCTGTCTTGAAATTAAAAGTAAGAAGAAGGCTGTGGATCTAACTCAGTGGTAAAGAATTTGTGTAGGATACACAAGGCCCTAGAATCAATAGGCTCAATCACTAGTACTAATACTATATATATATAATATATATACTATTACATATATACTAATAATACCCTATATAGTGCAATTATATATAATATATAATATAGTATTATTATATAGTTTATATGATATACACTATATTGTATATAGTGTATATATAGTATATATTATATACAGTGTGTATATATAGTATATAGGTATATATATAGTATGTGTATATATATATAGTATGTGTGTGTGTATATATACATATATATATATACACACACACACACTATATATATATATAGTGTGTGTGTGTGTGTGTTTGCATGTTTGCAGGGCCTTCAATGTCTTAATCCAAAGGCCTCCCACATGCCTACCGCTCCACGAATACTGGTCTTACCTGGGCTACAGTATGAGTTGACATTAAGCCCTAAGCCCATGACTCAAAGCAGGCCTGGGGAATCATTTGCCCAGCTGGCCTAGGGAATCCAAATTCCAGAGCCCACACCAGGAAGGTGTGCGGCCCTCCCTAGGGGTATTCTCTCCACCCATGAATTAGGCTTGGCGTCTTGGGTTCTTTTTACCTCGCATCCTTTGTCTAGATGATGTCGCAGCGGCAAGTGTCATCGAGCCACAAGGGCAGCTTAGATGTCGGGGTGACTCGTGCCCTGGCTGCCGAGAGAGGGGAGCATGGCTGGTGCTGAGTCTGGCTTGTCCTGCCTCTGCGGCCAGGCAGAAGCACCTTCTCACCCCTGCATCAAGCCACGCGCAGGCCCAGGCCTTCCCGGGTCTGGGTCTCCAGTGCGCATGAGTCGACCACTCTGTGGCCCAGGGAGGCCTTGAGTTTGCTCTCCTGACGCTTCCGCTCTGAGATTGCGGCCTGTCCGCCGGGAACCTGTACGTAGAGCTACTCACATCACATCACCAGACTGAGGGCTCCCCAAGGTTCCTGCGCAATTAAGGCGATCTGAGGCCGGGGCTGCTGACTGCTCTCTCCCGTTCACCAGCCAGAGTGACCGCAGGGCCCAGCACTGCTCCCCGCGCTGGGCTTGGACTCAGCCCCTCAAGTCCTTCTTTCCCTGTGCAGGCTGCTCGGAGACTTGGCTGTGGGCCACACGTCTGCCCAATTTACACACATGACCACACGGCCAGGGGCTGTCTTGGGCGGGGGCGCAAGGCCAGTGAATGGCCCCCTCTGTACCAGGAAGCAGGGCCTGATTCAATTTAAACCTGCCTGTTTAGGAACCTGCCCGGGAGGAAGAAAGACTGCTCTTTCTGAGAGGCATGGGGAAGCTGCAGCCAGAGGCCCTCTAATCAGGTTTGTGGGGCAACACCAGCCCCAGTGCCTGCCCCCCGACTCATTATCACCCGCCCTCACGGGGTCAGTGTGGTGGCACGTCTGCCCTGTGGCCTCGCGAGGCTCTTCTTTTCTCCTTAATCAAATCCGGCCTCCGGCCTGGCATTCCCTGGGCTTGAAGTCATCTGTGCAGGGAGGTGCGCTGGAGGCCGGGAAGGGGGCCTCAGGGACCCGAGAAATCACCCCAGCACACAGGCCGAGCTGAGCTCAGACCACGGCAGCCTGCCTTACAGAGGCCGCGTGGGGGGCGGGGAGGGGCCGGGGGAGAGAATGGCTCAGGGACCGGAGCCTTTCCCTCACAAGCAGAAGGATCTGAACGCGGACCTCAGATCCACGTACAAATGCCAGGTGGGTACAGCGACCTGCGGTTCCAGATCTGGAAGGAGGGCCTGGGAAACCCCAAGCCAAGAGTAAGGAAAGGAGGTAGAAAAATTCAGAAGGATTCACCCTTGGGCCTCCACACACACACACACACACACACACACACACAGACACACACACGCGCACACACACACACCCACAGACACGCATGCACACACACATACACACAGACACAGACACACACACGCGCACACACACGCACACACATGCGCACACACACAGACACTCATGCACACACACACATACACACACAGACACACACACACAGACACACGCACACACACACGCACATACACACACAGACACACACACACAGACACACGCACACACACACGCACATACACACACAGACACACACGCACACACACGCGCACATACACACACAGACACACACGCACACCCACAGACATACATGCACACGCGCACACACACAGACACACACGCACACACACGCACATACACACACAGACACACAGATACACACACAGACATACACTTACACACACAGATACAGAACACACAGAGATAGGCAGACACACATGCGCACGCGCACGCACACACACATACACACACACTAAATAAATAAGCCAACCAACCAACCAACAAATAAATAAATCAAGCAAAAGTCATCAAGTGGGGACTGAGAACTCAGGACCTAGGACCTGCTTCCTTTTCCGGCTATGAAGACCCTTGCAGCTTGAAAAGAGATTGAACAGATTAGCTTCCCCCAAGCAATGCTGAACCTCCAGGCACAGCAATAATAGCCAAGCAAGCATGCTGCAGGTCCTTTAGACAAGACTCAGCCCTGAGGGCGGCCCGTGGCTCCTTCGGGGAGGTGGAGGACTCTGCCTTTCAGGGACACGCTTCTTGGAAAGAAACAGGACTTGCCGTGGCCTCGTAAAGCTTCACACAGCAGGTTGGCTTTGTGGCGATCGGTCCAGCCATATCCCGGGAATTCACAGGTCTTCTGCCATGTGTGTCATGGACTTCAGGCCAACGAGGCTGTGAGCATCTGAAAGCTCGTTGTTTCTAAAGATGTCTTTGTTGGATACCTGCTCTGGTCTGACCTTTTGCCTGGTGCTCAGTGGGGGAGGCACAGGCTACGACTACAAGAAGGGGTCGTTATGAGACAGGGCTGGTAATGAGTGTTCAGCTGCAGGGATGAGCTCAGGGCTGAGGACAGACTGACCAAGGAGGACAGGGCACTCCTGAGAGAAGGCAGGTAGCCTGTCCCTACAGACAGGACCCTGCAGAACACAAGAGGGAGGGTGGGTGTCACTACACGAGAAGCAACACAATTGTGTTGCAGAGATTCCGGATGCAAGGAGGACGGCAGGGAGGACTACAGGGAGGACTCCGGAAAGCCGTGCCTGGCAGGACTTCAAGGCTCTGGAGGGGAAGTCTGCGGGAGGCCAGACAGCGAGCCGGGGTACAACGATGTCCTCTGAGGTCATCCGAGAGCGCCCTGCACTGCATTCAGGGCTCCAGCATCAAACTGCCCCAGGGAATCAGAACCACAGTCCAAACCCCCATGGGGCGACATTAGCGAACTTTGGGCCCAAGAGGCAGTGGATCTAGATGAGCTCTTCAGCAGTGGGAAGCACATGCCTGCAAATCTTTCCATTCAGGAGCCAGAGGAAGCAGGAGGATCACAGTTCAAGGTTGTCCTCCTTAGCTATGTGACAAGTTCAAAGGAAGCCTGGGCTACGGGAGAGCCTGTCCCAAAAAGCCAATAAAATATTAGCTACTCAAAAGCATGGTCTAATCCTTGTCTTAGAGCAGTTAGGGGACAGTCCAGTGGCCAGAGTTGAGGCTCTGGGTGGAATGGCGGAGACAGCGGGATGGGGAGAAAGGTCAGACCTGCAGTGAATTCTAGGATGTAAGAGTGAACTTCGTGACTGACAGGGAAATGCAAGGGTGAGAACCAGATGTTGGATCAATGTAGTGTTATGAGACGAGAAGTAGGAAAAATGTCAACACGAGAGTAAGGAGTTGGGGGTTGGAGAAGCCGTGGAGAGAAGCCGCAGTAGCCCAGGCAGTAGTAGGCTGGGCGGCCAGAGCAATCCGAGGACAGAGCCTGGATAGACGGCTGGTGTTGGGTTGCTCATCTGTTTGGGGGAGCATGTAACCAGCTCGTGTGGAAGCTTCCAGAACAGAGCTGACATGAGCTGACAGTCCTCCACATACCTGCTGTGTGCATGAGCCCTGCAGGCAGGGTGTGTGTTCCTTTGTCTCTGGTCTTCCAGCAGTGGCTTTCTGGATCTTTCCAGGCAGATGCTCTGGGGGGGTGGGGGGGTTGTTACTGAAGACGCATGGGAGTTGTCCAAGGTGGTCTGTCTCAGGACGAGGCTTGAAGCGCAGAAGAGCCCACCCGCTGGGACTTGTCCCAGCTCCAGCACATGGTGTGTGTTCTCCGCGGACCCAGAATGGTTGGAAACCCATCGCCTTGGGCCTTGGTCTCACATCTGAGCAAGATGGAGATGTGTCAATTCTGATGCACAGCACTCTGGGGGGATACCAGAATCTAACAGGGGGTTTACAAGTCACCCAGTCTATCACCTCTTCCATTTGGGGTAACTGAGCTGCAGAGGACAGAGGCTCTTTCCCAAGTTCGGAGCCCCGTGTAGAAAAACATCTAATGTCTTTCACTTCCCATGGCGCAGCGGGTTCTTTCTGACCTGTCTATTTGATGCAGTACTAGGTGCTCAACACTCATGCCTAGGTCAGCTGTGAGCTGCACCCCTTATTCTCTGTGTTTCTTCCTCCTGGCTCCCCCCATCTCAGTAATGATTTTAGTTTTACGTGGAATGAAAAGTTCTTTCTTCAATGACCTTTGTGGTTCCAGGTTTGGGGTGTGTGTGTGTGTGTGTGTGTGTGTGTGTGTGTGTGTGTACACACATATATACTTCAGGCCAGCACAGCCAATCACACGCTCACTGACATCAGTGACATGAGACCAGGATGTGGCAGCCTGCTATCCGCCCACACCTTCCCAGTGTGTTAAATCCATCCTCTGATTATTTTCTTCTTCTTGCTTTTTAAATTGGGGCATAATTTAATACAGCCAGAGTCTCCCATTCTTGTACCAAATTGGGAGTTTTGGCAAATGCAGGTAGTCATGAACCACTAGGACAACTTGAGTAAGGAGTAGCTGCCTTGCATCTCTTTGTAGCAGACCCCCTCTCCCCACTCGCAAGCACTGACCCCCTCTGACTTGTTTTCCATCCCTAGACTCTTCTGGAATGTCATCTGATCCATCCAACGGATGTAACTCAGTGTGGTTATCTTGTCATGTGGCCACAGCCGTGGAATGTGTAGTCACACACACCTAACGTGTAGTCATGATGGACTGTACGTACAACGGACCTCAGGAGATTTTAGAGGGAGCGCAAAACTCCTCCGGCCTAGAACATCGCGGTCAGCATGCGCTGTGCCGTCACGCATCCTCCCCGGTGAACATAAGCCCACTCACTGCCACCGGTGGTGAAAGTGGAGGATGCACAGCGATCGAGCCACGACGCTGGACAGCGCCGTAAGCACCGACCATGTGAGCGTATCTGTGGGTTTATCTGTGTGTTTTTGTGATGCCTGGGATCAGAGCAAGCGCTCTGCCACTGGGCTGCACTTCCCTTCCTGTTGCTTGTCTTTTGGAGAAAGGTTTGCTGGGCTGGGGAGATGAGCTCTGTGGGGAAAAGCACTTGTTATACAACCATGAGGATCTGAGCTCTGAGTCTGGATCCTTGGCACCCATGGAAAAGCTGGGTGTGGCAGCACGCGTCTGCCACTTGGGGAGGCAGAGATGGGTAGCTCTCCCCAGGGGAGTAGGCGAGCCTAACTTGCTAAAACGACACGCTTCTCATTGCATAAAAGATCCTGTCTCAGAAAACAAGAGAGTGATTGTAACGCTTACTCTTAACTATTGCTGTGAGAGAGCACTCAAAGTCAGTCAACTTTAGGGAGCAAAGGAGGTTTATTCAGCTTACGGTTCCAGAGGGAAGGTACAGTCTCTCAAAGCAGAGGCGGCATGGCTGACTGGCCAAAGCTGGAGGAAGCTAAGTCACTGCAGACATCTTGGAAGCTGAGAGCTGCAGACTGCTTGCTGCAAAGGCAGACTTCTCCTGGAGGTAGGGCGGGACTCATCCACCTCAAGGCTCACCCCTTGTGACTGCCTTCCTCTAGCAAGGCTCCACCTCTCAAGATGCCATGACCTTGCCAAACACATGAGACTGTGGGGGACACATTTCAAACCATGACATTCCACCCCTGGCCCCCACAGGTTCATTGCCATCTCATTATATAAACCATACTCAGTCCAACTTTAAAAGTCTTCATAGACTACAATGGTAGCCCCAACAGTCCAAAAGTCCAAAGTCCAAAGCCTTCTGTAAAATCAAAATACAAGTTATATACTTCTAACATACAATGGCACAGAATAAACATTCCCATTCCAAAAGGAAGGAATGGGGGCATATCCAGGAAAGATCGGTCCATAACAAGACTGAAAACCAGCAGGACAAACTCCAAATCTTGTAGCCCCAAGTCCAACAGGTGAGCCTCTCCTTGAAATCATCTCAGTTCCAAAGGGCTTTGGTTCCACCCCTCCAATGCAGCTGCCCATAGAATACGTTGGTCTCTTGAGCTGACTCCTCCAGGGTATACAGCTCTCCTTGGCAGGTGTCCCACGTTGTGCCTGACATCTCTAACATCTTTACTTCTCAATGGCAAACCAGGCTTTAACTCCACAGCACAAACTGCCCTTCTTGGGCCTCTAAACTGCAGGCTTCTTGCCTCATGATGCCTGGATTCTGCCAATTTTTGAAATCTTGGAGGAGGACTCCGTGATCTCCTCCCTCTTGCATCACTGATGCCTCTCAAACCAGAACCACGTGGACGACTTTGCCAAGACTGGCCCCCTTGAATCACAGCTGATTCTGCTTCTCTATGTTGACCATCTCTTTCACTCCTGGGCAGATGCTTGGTAAGAGAAACCAACTCTTGCTTTGGAACTCCACCCTTTAGCTCCTGTCTTCAGAAAGGATTTGCATTCTTATGAGTGGGAAGCCTTCCCTGAGGATCTTGCCCTCAAGCTAGGGCCTCTCCTGTTATTCAAATTAAGAGCAGACTTTGATTTACAAATGAAGCTAATCTCTTCAACAGCCATTTTGTTCTCTGCTTCTTCCTGGTTCAACTCTTTAAGTTTGCCATTGTATTTTTCATCATTGGATCTTACAGTTTTTGCTTTTTCCTGCCTGATTCTTTGCTCTTTTTCATAACTCTGAAGACAACTAAAAAGTAGCCATATCACATTGTCAAGACTACATTATTTTGAAATTTCCTCTGCCAAGCACTCCAGCTTAATTTCAGGCAAGCTTTCAGGACAAGGACAAAACTTCACTAAACTCTCGGCCAACACATGGCTCCATGTGTCACTCTTCCAGTTGCAAACACAGTCTCTGTTCCCCTCTGGACCATCACAAGCTGGGTTTCCACTGCCTGCATCTCTCACAGCATTGCTCTCCTCTGAGCTCTCACAAGAAAGGTCCCTTTGGCCCAACCGCCAAGACGCAAAGACTTTCCCAGCACAAAATCCCAAAGTTCTCAGTATTTCTCCCAACAAACAGTTCCAAAGGCACACTAGCCACATCGAAGCATTGGCCATACTGCTGGGTACGAACTTCTCTCAGCTTCACGAACAACTTCACGTTGTGGTACCAGCTGTTCTTAATTTCACAGCAATATCCCACTACCCAGTACCAATTTCTGTAACAGTTACTCTTAACTTTTGCTGTGAGAGAACACTCAAAGTCAGTCAACTTTAGGGAGCAAAGGAGGTTTATTTAGCTTACGTTTCCAGAGGGAAGGTACAGTCTCTCAAAGCAGAGGTAGCATGGCTGGCTGGCCAAAGCTGGAGGAGGCTAAGTCACTGCAGACATCTTGGAAGCTGAGAGCTGCAGACTGCTTGCTGCAAAGGCAGACTTCTCCTGGAGGTAGGGTGTGACTAACCCACCTCAAGGCCCACCCCTTGTGACTGCCTTCCTCCAGCAAGGCTCCACCTCTCAAGGTGCCATGACCTTGCCAAACACATGAGACTGTGGGGGACACATTTCAAACCATGACAGTGATAGAGCAGGTAACATTGGCCTCTGGCCTCCACACATGCGCACATGGATAAGTACACCTGTGTACACACGTGCACATGCATGCATACAACTCACACACTATACACACATGCACACACACACACAAGGTTGACTACACAACAGCCTTCCATGTAATGCCAGCACTAGCCTTAGATATCTCAAGCTTATCTCTTAGTGGGATGTTTTTCTAGAGCTCAATTAATCTCATGTTGATTTCTTTGTCATTACCTGGTGCACGCCAAACCATATGCACAGAACCTATGGCCTAATGTCATGGGAAAAACTTTTATCTCCCTACCCCCACTTGTATATAAGCTAAATGTACAATTCAAACATTTATAGATAGCAAATCCTGAAGAAATTTATCCTTAAATGATTCTTTGGTGTATATCTAATCTAACAGATTCTTGGAGTTGGAAACAGATCTGCACACTAACGAGATAGATATGCTTATTTCTTTCTACATAAGGAATTAAGCCTTGGCTGAATATTTGACACTACAGGATGTAGAGAGTCGACAACGATTTTTCAGAGTTGATCGATATTTTGATTTTATAATCACCAATGTCGAGAATATGGCTTCATATAAATATGTAGTACAAAATAGCAGAAGTATGTTTAAAGCCACTTCAGAAATTGTCGAAAATTCTGTCCTAATCCCAAGCCAAAATTCACTTAACAGTTTTTATGAAATTCAAGTCAGCAACTTAAACAGTAATTTTTAAAATTATACATTTTAGCACCATGCAACCCAAATGATACTAACTTGATACTGACATGCTGAGAAATGATGGTAAGAAAATATTAAAAGACTTTGTTTTTCATAATTAAGTCATCGCAGTTCTAAAGATGAAAAAAACCTTTGCATGTACAAGAAAACTGCTGCCATTCATAATAATATACAATATAATTGTGATAGTTAATCCTGGGTGTCAACCTGATGCACCTGGCATTAACTAAGGTCAGCTGAGACCACCTGAAGAGATGACCCAGACCAACAGATTTACAATACAAAGACCAGCCCTAGATCCCATCGGAACCTCCCCAGATCTCATTAGAACCTCCCAGTAGTGGACCAGATGAAAGGAACCACAGAACAGAAGACAGAGAAGAAGAGACTCTCCAGGAATCCTCCAGCCACGTGGATGGATGTGACTTAGCCTGCCAGCTGCAGCCACCAGCCGCGTCACCTCAGCCGTGAAATACTGTTTCTCCCCTCTGGAACTCTAGGGTGAATACATTTCCTTTTCTCCCTGAAGTTATTTGACTTTGGGCATTCTCTCCAGCAATAGTCAAAAGTAACCATTACAATAGTCTTAAGTCCAAGCTAAGGTGCGCCGGGCATGTTTGCTAGTGTGCTGTCACGGCATGCATTGTGTGAACTGCACGCATCTGCTCGGAACCAAGGCTGCTGTGAAGTCTGATCCTGGGGCCTGCGTGGCAAACCTTTATCCGATAAGTGGTCTCCCCACCTTCCGGCTTATTTATCAAGACAGGGCCTATCTCCCTGCAGTCCGTGATTTCTGCTACACTGGCCGGTCAGGGAACTTCGGGGCCGTACCTCACAGCGCTGGTATCACAGGCACGTACCGCCACGCCCAGCATTTTATGTGGTGCTGGGAATCGAATTCAGGTCCTCATACTTATGCAGCAAATAGTCTACTAACTAAACCATCTCCTCAGCAAACTAGCTCTGTGTGTGTGTGTGTGTGTGTGTGTGTGTGTGTGTGTGTGTGTGTGTGTGTTTCATAGGGCACTCTGTGTACTCCTTTTCTGCTTTGTTCTGGTGTTTCCCAGGCTCCGCCCTCTATGGCCAGAAATGTCGGCTGCCACCATTTCTGCCTGGCATTTTTAGGTGTGATCTGGGATCTGAACTCGAGTCCTTCTGCTTAATCCCTCCCTGAGTCATCTCTCCAGCCCTTTAGCTCTATATTTTTAACACTGTGCCCCCCCCTCTCTCTCTTTCGTTTGTGAATATAGATCATAATACCCACTTCAAAGGGTTGCTGAACTTATTCAAGGTATGGAAAATGCCTGACCCATCACAGGGGCTCGGTGGGTACCCTCCCTGCCTCCCCCCCTCTACTCCTCGCTTCCTCATCTGGAAAAAAAAAAATCCGATTTACTGAGCGCTTCGCAAATCCCAAGTGCTTTTAGGACAACTGGGTAGAAACCGTTTGTGGCAACTTTCTTTAGAAAACATGCCCTCCTCCTTTTCAAAAGAAGCCATAATTCCTCCACATGCTCTCCCATCTGTTCCCCCAAATGTGATAATTAGGAAATGATGCTGTCAGTTTCCAAAGTGTGAAAGAGGTCCCCCCCCATCCCATCTCAGAGCAGCGAGGCAGAAGGAAGAACTCTGATGCTTACAGTCGGCCGTGTCCCTAGGCCTCAGGAGCCCGTGCGGTTGGAGATTGTGATGTGGTCGGCCGTGACCTGGGTCTATAGGCAGCCCGGGGCAGGGAAGGATGGAGAAGAAACCCTGGCGTGTGCAGGGTGATGGGAGAGCTCTCTGGTCATCCCCAAACTTCCCATGAGGTCCCCACCAGCAACCAGGGCGGGGAGCTGAGCCGTCACATTCAGAGCTAGAGAGCGGAGGTTCATGGAGCCACGACAGGCTTCGAGATTCAGCAGGCTGGAGTCAGCTCACCCCTCCCCATCTCTTTTCTTCTCTTCGTGTTGTACCACAAGCACTTTGGGGGGACATGTTCAAACCATGGTAGACCTAATTCAGAATAGGTCACGTGGATGTATCAAATAAAGACAAGGGCAATAGAACCAGAGTGTGGTCTCCTATGCAATGTGCCGAGGGGTGTCGAGATGAGGGAAGAAGAGATGAAGATGTGAGAGCCTCACGTGAGGATGATGATAGAGATGCCACTGCGGCATCGCCAGGCCACCACCGGCTTGGTGGAAAGGAAACGCCGCACCAGACTTAGCCATTAGAAGTGTGGGAGAATAAATCTCTTGTGTTTTAAAGTCACCACCTCTGAAGTCACATCTTGGGCTGGGAAGATGGCTCAGTCAGTAAAGAGCTTGTGGTGCAAACGTGCGGACCCGAGTTCGATCCCCACAGCCACATTGCATAAGCCAGGTATTTGCTTATAGTCCCAATATTTGGGGTGACAGGGACAGGAGGGTCTCTAGGCCTACTGGTTTAGCCGAATTGGTGAGCTCCAGGTTTAGTGAGAGATTTTGTCTCAAAAAATAAGATGGATGACTCCCCAGGAGCAGGGCCTAAGGTTGACCTCTGACCTCTGCCAGCATGCTCAGGCACGTATGGATACCCACACACATGTGCATGCACCCATGTGCCCCTGTGAACGCACACATACAAGTCACCTGGCCTGTGGCCGTTCTTGGAATGGAATTTTAAGGGGGAACGTGGGTCTGAAGCAATGAGCTGTCTGTACCCAGAACTTTCATGTTCTCACATGTCCCTGGAATTCTTGCTTCGAAGCCTGGGTGTGTTCAGTACCCTGTCGCAGTGCCCTCTGTCCTCAAGAGCAGAACCTGAGACGAAGATTTGGGTCCGGTAAACGGTGTGGGCAAGTGAGGGAAGAAGACGAAAGATCAGTGCAAAAGCAGGAGAAGGACACATGGGCGGAGACGCAGCTCAGCGGAGTAGCCCGGCTGGCTTGAGTGAATGCTGGGTGTGACCGCAGCATCGTCACTACACAGGGATGTGTCACGGAGCTGTTCTCATGATGGCGAGCGGAGCCCCAACTCACCGGGAGTCCTCTCAATGAGCAGCAGAATTGTCCTTCCGAAGAACAGGACTGGATTTATTTCTGTTCCCCGTTGGTTACAAGTGTACTGGTTATCTATACTGAACAGAAATTCAGTAGCCTGGACTATATTAGCGGCAAACTTAAAAAACGGCTTGTATACTTATTTATTTGTCCTATGTGTGTGTGTGGGGGGGGGCTGCTCATATGCTTCACTCTGGGGTCCCAGGCTCTGCTTCTGGGGCCAGAAGTGCATGCTGCCGCCATTTCCGCCTGGAGTCTCTATGTGAGATCTGGGGTCCGAATTCAGATCCTTTTGTTTTGGAGACAGAGACTTAACTCCTGAGCCATCTCTCCAGCCCCTGGAGTGTATTCCTTACAGTTCTTAAAATCAGTGGTGCTGAAAGTCTGTCTTCTCCTGAGGACTTGGTCTGACTCACAGATGGCCACTCTCTCTCTCTGTGTCCTCTTTGTGTACACATCGCTGGGGTCTTTCCCTCTTGTTATATGGACACAGGTTGTCTTGGAATAAAATACTACCCATGCCACAGATTTAACTCCTATAGGGCTCTACACCTAAACCCAGGGGTGGCATACGATTCAGACCACAATGGGGGTCCCATCTGGAAGAACTACTGCATCTGGTTACCCATTTTCCAGAGGGTGACTGCGATGGTTAGTTTTATGTGTGGACCTGACTGCGATAGGGTATTGTCAGATAGCTGGTAAAACACCGTGGTGTGCCCACCCACGTGGGCAGCAGTAGATGTGGCTGTAGCCAGGGCTCCAGGGAACACGCAGGAAGAAGAATGCAGAGCCGTCCCCTCGCGGCATCTGGGGGATTCCTCTGCTCCCACCCTGAATCCTGGAGCGCCTTTGAGCACTGGGATTTGTACCCGCGTTTCTCCTGCCCTCGCTTTCAGACTACACTGCCCCCCCCTCGCCCCCAACTTTCCAGGTTCTCTAAAAAAATCCATGCAGGTCACAGAATTGCCTGGTCTCCATCATCACATGAACAACTTCCGGAACAAGTCGCCTCCGGACCATCGCTCCACATCCTCTTGATCGTGACCACAGAGGCCGGGGCAACCAATGAGAAGGGTTTCCAGGATCCGAAAGAACAGGACCAGTCTCTATGAGGAGCTGTGAGTACATCCATCTGAGCCTCAGTGTCCTCACCTTCGAGGTGAGAATCGGGTCGCAGAGCTGTTGTGAGGACCAAATGGAAACAAATAGACACAAGAGTGTTTAATAACTGGTACTTGTCCAAAATGAAGAGAGACAGGCAGACTCTGGGCTGTAGACTAACCGATAGGGTCAGTTTCACCTTGTCAAGTGCACGATAAACGCATTCTCCAACATTCCCTTAGAGGGTCTCTGGAGAATCACTGGGCCACCTGCCGTGAGCAGGAGATGAGAGACCCCAGCCAAGGCCTTGCACAGACATCTGCACGAGAAACATGGGAACTGGATCATAACATTCCAAAGTTCTCAAGCTAGGGGACACAATTAACTTTCGGCTAGTTGAAGACAGTACGCGTACACATGCATGCCCGTCTGTCATTGGATACCACCACGGATCTCAGAGCAACTTGCTGATTTTTTTTTTCAAATGTAAGCAATATAAAAAAGAAGGAAATGTGGGCTGGAGAGATGACTTGCGGATTAAGACGCTACCTCGAAGCAGAAGGTCCTTAATTCAATCCCAGGTCCCACTGTAAAAACACCAGACAGAAATGGTGGCAGCCTGTGCTTCTGTCACTGGTGGGCAAGAAAATTCCAGAGCATAGCAGAAAGGAGGTAGAGGCAGTCCAAGATGATTCTTGAAATCACCCTTGGTTCTCCCCAGGGACACATAGTGCCCTCTGATACACACACACACACACACACACACACACACACACACACACACTAAATAATAATAAAAAAGAAGGAAACATTAGACATCAGGATTAAATGATACAGTCAAATAACCCAGATGGATTTTTTGTTTAAAAAATAATGAAAGAAATGTTTCGATATAAAAATCAGTAAATATTACCAAAGCAGAGTAAGAATAGAAGGTGACACCAATTCTGAATCTTTCAGCACATTTCATAGAAGTGCCAATTGGATGGAGACTGACTTTATAGCATCTTATGAAGATTGTTCAGAAGATGAACACTTAGGAAACCTACCAATTAGACGAGTAACCAAGGAAACAAACTCAGCCAGTCTCCCTTTGCCAGCTTTGCCCCTGGTCTGGGCCGTGGCTCCTCCTTTCTTTCCTGCTCCTTCCATGTCCCCAGCAGATTATCCGAGGACTCGCATCCACCATTAATAACCTGCAATTGACCAATTAGGTTCAGCTGCAAAGCTGGAATTACACAGTTGAAATTTTAAATGTTCCAGTTCTGCTTAGGAAACAAATGAAACCAGAAAGCCCCGCTTTATGTAATGAGGCACATTTACCACCATTAGTGGCAATTAAGATTAAAGTGTTAATGACTCTGTTTACCGTGGTGGGAAAGCAGGCAGGGCGCATGTCTGGAGGCAAGGCCAGGAGCCGGACCCAGGGATCTGTCAGGAATGGAAAATCCCTGGGCTTTGGAGGGACACTGTCTTTTTGGTTCTCCTGAAGAATGTTGGAGGAGGGAGGGTCTTCGGGGAGAAACTTTTCGCACCTGAGGAAACAGGCTTAACACACGGGCAGGACTTATGAGTCCATGGTCCCAAAGCAAGTTGGAAAGCTTTGCTTCATCTTGCCTAGTTGTCTGACCTGCATGCGAAGCTTTAGCTGATGAAAGGGTTTGGAGAAGCAGAAGAGAAAGAGAACTTTCTACAGAGCTCTATGAGGGGCCAGGCAGATAGTTAACACTCCAGCACCATTCCTCATCGACTAACTTAACTCTAACAACTACAACTGTTGTGGGGGAAAATTCTCACTAGCTTCATTGCAGAGATGAGAATCCAGCGTCACAGGAAGCCAAAATCATGTTCATGAACTAGCATAGAGCTTAACTCTTCATCCTCAAAACCTCAAAGGTCCCTGGCCCTCCTCCCTCCATGCTTTCCCAGCTGCGGAAACCCCAAACCTTCTGGAGGGAGTCTGGAAAGGAAGACGGGGATCAAAGAGTGCGTCGGGCCTGACTCGACCTGCCTACCTTTCTTGGGGCTGTCTGCGCTTTGTGGGATCTGCACCACCCGCTCCTCTGAGGCTTTGGGGCTGGGAAAGGACAGGGCTGTGGGATTCCTGAGCCCAGGGGTGGAAAGGCAGAGGGGAGATAATTAAGGGGTGGAGAGCAGTCAGGAATTGCGACAATTACTCAGCTAATTGAAGCCCAGTGGCCCATTTTCCCTGAACATCTGGGTGCCAGGCCCAGAGGGTTGACAGCCGGGACCAGCCAGGTAATGACAGCTGAACTGTCCCCCACACAAGAGCATGTTGGGAACTCATGCGCTACTGTGGGGGCGCATCTTGGGCCGCCTTTCCTGAGGTGAAGACAGGCTAGACGAAGCATTTCCCCATCATTCTGTCTGTGACCTCATTTCAAAGACACAGCCGAACCCTAGTTAGCTTGCATTACCTAGCTCTTTCCATGTCTGGCCCAGTTCTATCTTTCTTTATTCTCCTGCTTTACTTAGGGCTGCTCCTGTAGAGACAGACTCATCTCTTGTTCCCCAGAACAAATGTTGGGGGTCACTGTTTTGGGAGCGCAGCCTTTGTGTTTGTTGTGTATACAAAGGCAGCTGAAGTCAGCACATGTGTCCCAGCAACTCTACCCGCCCCGCCCCTCTCCAAGGACCCAAGGGGAATTCTGCTAAGATAATTATCTCCAACTGGGGTTTTGTTCAGTCCACTGGTAAGACAAGCCCCCCCATCCCTCCCCGTTTAGAATAATAAGGTTATGCTATTGAAGACTAGCTGGGAAGTATTTTTCAAACAAGCATTTCACGTATGTGTTTCACATATGCCGCTCATTAAGGTTTATAAGACCTTTTGGTCTTCACAATAAAGCTTGTTTTTTTAAAGGTTAAAGTCAGCATGCCTTGGTTATTGCCAGCACCCCACTTCCCTCTTCAGATGGGACAGGAATCCTGGGAAGTGTTGAAAGGGAATCAAAGAAGCCGATACCCCACCAGTGGAGAAAGGAATAGGGTCCCCAAGAGGTTTCCATTCCCACCGGGAGCTGGGGGCAGCCCCCCCCTCCCCGGCCCCACAGGTAGGTAACAAAGCTCAGCAGTGTTGAGAATGGGTGTGTCTTTAAGTTAGTGATTCGCAAACTGGCAGCATCTCAGACTCACCTGGGAGATTTTTTAGATGCTCAGCCCACCAACCCGGAATAAGCAAGCTGGAGATTGGCCCTTGGCACTAGGTCATATCTACAAGCTCCTGAGGTAATTCTAAGTGTAGTCAAGGCTGTCGGTTGGCTCCTGGGTCCCTCGGTAGCACCGCTGTAGACAGAGAAGGAATCCTCCCCATTCCAGAAAGAAGCAAGCGAGTCGCCTGGATCAGCCAGCTCGTGTGCAGAGGCGGGACTGGAACCTGGGTCTCCTCGCGGGTACCTTCTCCCAAGCCCTCTTCTGATGACGACTGTCACCTACTAAGGGATTGGGACCCCAAATCATTTGGTCCTGATGAATCATAGAAATCAGTATTATGTCCACCCCCAAACACGCATACTTTGCAGATGTGACAAGTGGCTTTGAAAGAGGAAGTGTGATACCCCTCCTCCATGATACTTGCAGGAGGAGGGAACGGCTCACAGGAATCTGCCACCAGCCCCCCACCTCTCCTTCAGGTGTCTTCGAGAACCTTCAAGGATCTGCCTCAGAAAGAGAAAACCAAGTTCCTCCAATGACAGCTGTGTTTCCAAGCAATGCCAGCAGCACCGACCTTTCGAAAACTTGACCTTGGAAGGTACGTGCTGTTTTCCCCAATTTAGAGGTGAGAAAGCTAAGCCTAGAGTTCTTGAGTTTCTGGCTCACCGTGACAGGCTGGTGTGTGTGCGTGTGTGTGTGTATGTGTGTGTGTGTGTGTGTGTGTGTGTGTGTGTGTATGTGTGTGATTCAACTGGCATTCTGCCACTCACCCTTATATCCTTTTCACACCCAAGTGCCAGGGCTAACCTACCTAGATGTGTACAGGTTTGGGCTAATTTGAAAATAGCAAAGATACTTTTGAAAGCAGGTGGGGGGGCACTTTTCCTGTAATCTTGACTGGGTTTTATTGCATTTTGAATTCACTGTTAATTTGGTACTAGTACATTTAATCAATTAAGTCTAAACTCACTATTTACATACCCACTAAATATATGTTTTGGTTTTATTAGTAATTAAGAACATCATTCCTTTTAAACATTCTTCCATCAAACCTTGCTTTGCCTCCAGTTTCTTTGCCACGTGGCCACGGGGGTGGGAGGTCAGGTCAGAGTAGAAAACTCTGAGTTAGGGAGGGTTCAGGATGGAGAAGCAGAAAGGAAGTCTGATCCTACCAGGATCCCAGCTCTTGGCACGATGGAGTCATATGACTCGAGAGAGTTTCAGCTTCCCTCCAATGGGAGAGGCTCATCTCTGCTTCATCTCCCTGTCAAGGATGCTATGAAGTGAAAATGAGACCATCGAAATAAAACATTAAAATCTACAAAGGGCTATGCAAATAGCAGTCTTTGCTGCTAAGGAAAGCATCGCTCTGAAAAACTAACAACTGTTTACTAACAGTGGTGTGAATTCTGTACTGTTATTTCTTTAGGAAAGTGTCCACAGTGGAAGACAGCATCGTCCTCTGAGTTCCAGGGTTCCCCAGCTGTAGACGGTAGCACGCATGTCATGGCTCCTCCATCCATAGGTGATGTTTCTTTCATGTCAGGTCCCTGGGATGGAGGAAGCGTGGAGATGAGGAGACCCAGCCCCCACTCAGGCCAGAGAAGCTGACACACACTTGACCTCCTAACCCAGTGACTGGCATGGGAATCTTCTCTGTGAGGTGGTCCTTCTGCACAGATGCCACAAGCAGGTGTGAACTGGAGCAGAGGGACGGGAAGGATGCCGTGGGACAGGAGGTGCAGCTGAGCGCGTAAGTGTGCCTCTCAGACGGCTGTGCAGTTCAGACGGGCCAACTTCCTGCTTCCTCTCTGTAGGCCTGGTGTCCATCTTCATCTCACCCAAGGTCTCCTATGACATGTTCCACAGGAGCTCTCAGGGAGGGTGCCGGCCACAAGCACAGAATTTGACTTGCTGAACTACCTTCCGCTGCTCTGAACTTGTACCCCAGGGCCACCAACACTCACCCAATCAACTACTCCTTCACTGCTGGTCAGTTACCTGACCCACACACATTTGACCAGCTCATACGCATTGCTGTTCATTGCTCATTCACTTAACAGGGGATTACCAAGAGCCTGGTATTAACCAAGTTGGTTCTCTGCCAAAAGGCCTTTCAAGCGACTTTGTTAAAAGCCTTCCTTAATTCAATTCACCATAAAAGAGAAGTCCTTTCCTCTTTTTAGGCCAAATCTGCAAAATATAGCGTATTCCTGGGAAGTATCATGACTCATTCAGGGTTTACATCATGTTGCCTGTTGATCTTTACACACGTGATAGGATGCTTTCCGGGAAGATTAAGAGACCTCTTCCCATTTTACAGAGGAGGAAGTTAAGGCCTGTTGATTGGGCAGAAGCCGCCCCAGGTTCTGAAGTGGATGTGTAGTAGAACTAAGTAAGATCTGACCCCCCTACCCAACATCCGGATCTTAGTCCTGTCAAATAGTATGTTCTGAAATATGCCAAGTGACCTTGGACGAACTCTTCTTTCTTGCCTGAGCAGGGAAAAAGCTTTCAGTCAACCTTCCAGTCCTATGTTCCAGACATATGTGCGAACCATTGACTGCCAGCGGTCCCTAAAGTTGAAGGGAAAGGCCCGCTCTCCACGTACCCACAGCAATCGGCCAGTGGAGTCTATTCACTGCACAACAGATGTCTTTGATCATTATTGGTCTGTCAGAACTTCAGGTGGGCTAACCTGGGAGCGCTCAGATGCTGCTGCTGGAAGCTAAGGACTTCTCCCCTCTGCAGCTCTGGTCCAAGCCCTCTTTAGGAATTTGGTAGGTATAAATGTCAGCCTGTCTCATTAGGAAAGTGCACAGTTGGCTGTGATCCCAGACCCTAAAGGCCTGTGTGCTGTGCTGATTGGACCTAGGCAGGATGCTTATAGACCTTAGGAGGGTCCCAATAGATGAATGCCCATTCATGGTACCAAGCCGCCGTTCATCTAAACAGCAAGCATGAGTGCTGGACTCCAATGCAGCTTGCTCTAGAGACCCGTGGGAATCTAGTAAAACCAAGTAAAGCACAGATGGTCAACACCTTGAAGTCAGGATCTGTCTTGCATTGACATCTTAACTTCTCACACATTACAGGTATTCAATAAATGGTTGCTAGTGCTATAAATCCAATAAAGGATTGCTCACTATGGAGTCACTTACAGGCATGAAGACCCTGGGCAAAATCACCTTTCCTTCCTCAACCTCACGACCTCATTCCTGATGTGAGAAAACAAGGTGCATTGATTTGAAACATCTCTCCTAAATCTTACGCATCCACAAGAAAGCTTTGTGAAAGAAGTACTTTGTACGTGCCGGTACCCTGAGGTTTTAGCTCTCGTTACTACCATGTGGTAAGGCAGGACCTCAAAGTCCTGAAGGCAGGGCCTTCAAAGACCAAGCAAGAATGGGTAGGGCTCTTCTGGAAGAAGCACTAGGAGAAATAGGCAATTCTGACCCTAATACCAAAGAGAACGACGTGTGTTTGAGCTTCAGAAGAATCACTCAGTGTGAGGAGACAACTTTCTCTCTCTCTCTCTTCTCAAGTGAACGAATAAAACATCAAAAAAGAAAAAGAAAACTACCAAGGACTAGGCTAAGCATTTATTTGCCTGTTTGCTTCTCAACAGGAACAAACGCTGATGACCAAAAGAAAGAAGATACTTGTGGCCGCCCATACAGCAGCAAACAAAGCTTTTGGTAAAAACGGGGTTGGATATCAAACCAAAATGCTAAGAGGTAACTCACATCTATTCAGTCTTTACTGGGCGTCAGACACTTTGCATACCTTATCCCATTTCATTAGTCATTTGAAGGAGATTCAAAACTGCTGGCCCTGTAGTTATTTGGCTCTGGAATCCAGGGATCTGGGAGGGCTCAGGTCAAAGGTTGCCCATTATCCAAGTGTCCAGAATGACAGAAAGATCCAACGCCCGCCGCCTGACCTCCACCTCCACCTCCGCCTCTCCCCGTCCGCCGCCCCAGCCGTGGCCTTATTCAAATAAACAGTCTTGCGTCCCAAACGGAGTTCCCTTGAAGCCCCAGCAGAAGGTCTAATTGTGGTTTAATGAGGCCCGGCTTTGCTTTCTACTGAGCTGTTTACTGAAGCAATTTCAGTGTGCTCCTTCTGGCATGAGATCGCAGCCACTTGCTGCCCCTGTTTAGGGTAAATGTCAACATGGGCACCAGGGGATGGTCCCTGTCCCTGTCCCTGTCCCAACCCTGGAGCAAGTGCCTGGCGACCCCCTACCCCCACCCCAAGCTGGGCTTCTACCCGGGGAAGAATCCAAGGCTATGAACAGGAAAGGACAGTTCTGGCCCTAAGGACCTCTGGTGCCAGCAAGGTTCACCTCGTGCCAGAAGTAATGACTCTGATTGGGTGGCAGAGTGGGGGGAGCATCCCGGGGACTTTGAGGGCCTGAGTGGAGCCCCCGAATCCATCCAGCTCTGTCAGGATCAAAAGGAGCTTCCACGGGGCAATGTGATGTGGCAGCTGCAAAGGGGCCATCCATTCTGGGACCCCAATAGCGCGCGTCCCAACCGGCCGACCGTCCCCTGGTCCTCGATCTTACAGCGCATTCCAGGTGGAGTTTTCAGGTGATGGATCCTCTAAAAATAGTCCCCCCTCCAAATGCTGGTGGTCCCAGATGTACTGCTCCAAGGACACAGTGTCTTTGTCTACCCTCCAAAAACTCACAGAAGGTCCAAAGAGCCACCCATTCATGGAGCCAGCCTGCCAGCCGTCTAACTGGCCAGCATGATGCGGCTCTCGGAGCCTGTTTATTCAACGTGTCAAAGCAGATGATGATTCTTTGAATATTTTAATCTATTATTTGACTTGCTATCTGGCAGGGGACACTGCCCTGAAATGCGGAGAGAGAATGCTTTACCACGGTAGAACCAGACTATGTCCACAATCATGTATTTACTCACCACCTATTTATCAAGGGCTCAGTAGGTGTGGTTCTAGATACTGGGGATAGAGCCAAAAAGAACGAAAGACCTGGTCTCATATTGATGAGATTCCAGGCAGGGGACTAGGCCGTGAACACCTTGAGGTAAATCATATAAGGTCGGCCAGGCCCTGTCTGACTCTTATTCTCTGTGTAGCGTGATTGGGGTGGGGGTGTAGCTTTCATTCTTGGTGCATGTGACCCTGCAATTCCCTCCACTACGCTTATCTCCAGGAACAAGACACACAGACTTCGAAGTCCACACGCCCTCCATAAACCCTAAATGCTCCTTTGGGGGTTCACGCCATCCTCACAAAGGCAGTCATGGCATCAAAGAAGAACCCTGTTCTCTGCCTGATGCCTGCGCAGCAGCTGTCCTGGGCAGGCCTGGAGTCCGCCCCCAAAACAAGTTGGCCCCTGGGGTTCTCCCGTCCTTCCTGGAGGTACCCTCTGAAGTTCCTGGCGAGGAAGTTCTGGTTCAGATAAAGGTTACCCAAATAGCTCCAGCCGCCCAAAATGTGGTGGGAGATTTACAGGAAGCAGGGAGGGGTGGCCCAGAGGAGCTGTAAATCTCCCCCGCCCGAGGCCAGGGAGAGAATGCGCAGCAACCACTAAATCAATTTCATTGGCATGCTGCGGAATCTCTGCACTTGGAGGCTGGGTCTGGAGTGGAAAGGAAACAGTTGTCAAACATCAGGAATGATGAGGACAGACACCAGAATCAAAGGGGTTGATTTCCTGTGGACCAGAGCACTGGCTCGCTGCTCCTAGCCTTTTCTTTAGGGTCTTGTTACAAAATGCCTTTGTCTCATCAAATCAGTAGCCTGGTCTCTGAATGGTTGGGTACCAGGCAGTGTTGGTCCACTCTGGGGTCTTCTGGGTCTTTTTCACTAATTCCTCCCCATTTAAGCTTCCTTCCTCCAGCTTCTTACGTATCTGACTCTTTCTCATCATGACTTCTGAGCGCCGGTGCCCCCTTTGAGGAGAGGCCTTCTCTGGACACTACCCACCATGAACCCCGACATACAAGGTGGCTGCCCAGTGCACACTGACTGAATCTACTCATCAATGAATAACTGCATTTCCGAAAGGCATCTAGCTCATTCTCCATCTCCTCGATAATGAGGAAACCGTTGTCAAACATCAGGAATGATGAGGATAGACACCAGAATCAAAGGGATTGATTTCCTGTGGACCAGAGCACTGGCTCGCTCCTAGCCTTTTTTTTAGGGTCTTGTTTCAGTGAGGCCTCTAAACCCATCAATACTTACTCCAGGTACACAGGGTATCGAGGAAGGAGCTCATCATCCCCATTACACTTTGAAGGATCTGTTTGCCTCGGAGAGATGTTGATGCGATGATTTCACTCTTCAGAAAGATCTCATGAAAACGGAGCTGTTTTCCATTTTTTTTCCATTATGAACCAGAATCCCCAAGGCCTTCTCCGGTTTCTGGTCCTTCTTTGTCCTTGTGCCTAGAAGGGGAGGGAGGTATCTTCTGAGCCTCTAGAGAACAATACAACTTCAGGGAGCGCCCTGTCTCACCTCATTCTGTGACCACACCCAACCTTCCTCTTCTCCTCCCTTCTTGTCTATAAGGAGACTCTCCCAGGGGCAAGAAGCCTTTAAAGGTCACTTGACATTCTCTAGAGATGCATATTGGGGCTCAGAGAAGAGAAGGGATTTTTCCCCCCACGATCACACAGCTGACTAGAGGCAGGCATCCCAAACCTAGGTCTCCCTGAATCCAAAGTTGGACCACACTGACCTGGGAACACATAATGGAGCATCCCGGTGGTTAGTGCAAAGCGGAAGAGAGCCTGACATGAGTGAATGGAACGTTCTGGGTCCTCCCAGTTGCAGACAAAGCAGCGAGGCCTCGAGGAGAGCCTTGGGGGAGGGAGAATTTAAAAGAAGAAATGACAGTATTTGGATAGTGTGCTCAGCAAGACTCAGGTTCTTCTCTGTGACTTCTCTAGACTTTCCTGCGCCTGTGATATGCAGTATGCACACAAGCATGCACATATGCATGCGCATATGCATGCACACATGCGTATACGCATACCTGCGTACAAATGCCTCAATGTTCCATAAGATTCAAATTTCCACATGTCTACTATGGTCCTTTTGCTACTTAATTAAAAAAGGCTTCTAGTGACATCCTTTAGGAAGTGTTCTTGAGCATGTAGCTCCCTTTGAAATCATCTGCACTGGAGAGAAGAACATTGTTCAGCATGTTTAACTTCTCCTTCTGGTTACAATTTTAAGTAGTCACTGTCTTTCAGCATGTATTCATTCAATGAACACAGAGCCCCAGCTGGGTGGCAGATATGAATATCGGCTCCATGAATAAACGCAGGCAAATCAGACAGAGTCCTCTCTCTTGGTGTTCCCAGTCTACGCGCACACACACACACACACACACACACACACACACACACACACACACAAATGGTCACATAATGGGGGACTAACACTTTTAAGGGCAAGCTGTTTAGGTTAATACCGGCTGTGGTAACAGGTAGCCCAAGGTACCAGCATCTTGTCATGACAACAGAATGTTTCTCATACATGTTTCTCATACCTATGAGCATGTGCTGGAAACGGAGACGGTTTCTGCCAGAGGGTCGGGGAGCATGCCCGGCAGGAGCAAGAATGGATGATACTCCCGGCAGACCAGCAAAGCCTGCTCATGCACTGGTTTAAATTAAAGCACATGTGTTCGGGCGATCCCCTCCTGGCCAAGCAGCAAGGGTCTTTCCAGATGGCAATTCCCAGTATTCACAGAAGACAAGAAGGGGCCGAAGCTTGGAAAACCTCCATCTGGCTGGCTTGCCCACCCCGGAGCCAGGCAATGCGCCTGAGCACCTCCGCTTCTACCTTCTGTCCTCTGGCTGATTGGATGGCGCATGCCAGCTGCGTGCCTGCGAGGAGATACGCTCTGGTTAGACCTGCGGCAATTTTGGGAGTGACCAGGATAGAAGGCCCGGGAGTGTCTCCCTTGGGTCAGCTCAGTCTCTGCAAGAAGGAGCAGGTGGTTTGACACCAACCAAGAAGCCGCATTACTGCTGACCTCGGAGCTCACAGAAACCGCTGGCCACACCCACCAAGGATCCAGAGAGCAGCACAACGAGTCCTGATGGTCACCTGGCCCCGCCCTCGCCGGAGCAGATGCGCCTTTTCCCACAGTGGCTCTTCCATGCCAGGCACGACATGCATGTGGGGGTTGCTAACAAACCCTTCCTACCCCAGGCCCTCCTTCTAACCTCTCAATCTTAGTTCACCTCTCCCCCTCCCTTTCAAGTGGAAGAAAACGGAAAGTGATCTTCAAGTCCCAGGCAAACTCCAGGCAGGTTGGGGACTCGGCAGCTTCCTTTCTCCTGGCTCCTGCTCTTCCGGCTTCTAGTCCAACCTGTTTACGAAAAAGAAAAGCCAAAGGAGTTGTGTTTCTTTGGTTTTTGAATCTCTGAGGCTTTCTCAGAGAGACAGAAGGCCCGTGGGAGGCTGCAGGAGGGTCTGCCTCCCCCTGGAAACTGGAGGTGTCAGGGAAATGTGACCTAAGGAAGTACATTTGCACAGAACTGAAGACCGGGAAATGGAGCTACTTCCAAACTTTCCATAACAGTGGGAGGTGGGTGGTGGTGGGGGGAGATAACAAATGACCCTTTCAGGAACATTCTTTCAGAGAGTGCACAAGAAGCCCACACAACTATTACATAAAGTAAATAGTCTGGGTACCTGATTCTCTGCATAATTGATGGGGTATCAACATAATCACTCTGGCATTCACAAACAGACCTTGAAAACTACTTTTAACACTTGACACACACCAAAGAAAAGAAAAAAAATGTATAAGAGTGGGGGTGGGCAGGAAAAGATAAATCCCCCTGGATGGGATGGAATTTATTCCAGTGGTTCACAAAGGGGTCCAGGACAGATAAGGGGTCCCTTGGAAAGAGGTTCTTCATGTTTATGTCTGTCCCGCTTCATGACTTGGACCAATCCACTATTCAGAGGGGTCTCTGAAGGGACGGACCAGCAGTGTTGGAGGAGGGCAGGTGGGAGGGGACAAGCCTTCATACGTGCACTGCAGCGAGGGGCCCGACTACAACGCAACAGCTTCCTGCTTGTAAAACTCTTCAAGTTCTCTTTCAGGGAGTCCATGCAAAATGCAGGCACCTGACCTGAGGTGAACTTGAAAAACTGACAGAACCCGAAATTTCTAAAAGCTGAGGGATGAGAACAGGGCCTTGTGGACCTAGACGACAAGCCCAAGGTGCAGGCAAGAGTTCCCATCATCCATAGGTGTCACCTGGTCTGATGAATGGGGTGCAAATTCGCCCCCCAGAACTTGGATTATGACCATTCGGTCCTTTACCTTCCCTGATCTGATCCCTGAAATTCCTCTGCTCCTGGCCAACTGAGGCGCAGAGTTGCAGGTACCTGCTGCCTCCAGTCAGTTGATGTTCTTTCTTCCAGCAGCTGACTAGATCCACCGCCTTGGGCTCTAGGCTCCTCGCAGCCAAGCCTTGTTGGTGTCGGCGGCTGACCCTGGGTGAGCTGTGCCCTCAGCTCTCGACCTGTGGCTGGTGATAGGTGCTGTGCACACACAGCCTGGGGCTCGCCCGTGGGAGAAGAACCAAGCTGTGGCATGCAGACGGCTGAGGCTACGCTCTATGCATGTGCTCGCCTGGCTCTGCCCTGCACAGCCTCCTCCCCTTGAGTTGGGCACAGTTGTTCAGCAGAGGAGTGTTGGAGCAACGCGTGGTACTGGCTGCGGGTGGGCACAAAATTGCACTGAAAGAGCGCTGGCTGGGGGGCTTGAATGGTTTGCTCCTCTTACCCCTTCTACTTTTTGTCCTCCTCTTTTTCCTCCCCTTCCCTCCCACACCCACCTTCTCCTTCCAGTTCCTCATGGGGATCTGCTGACATCCTCCTTGAAGGGTCCCTTTAAGATTTCCCTCTCGCGGGGCTTCGAGGTCCCCACCTTACTTGCTCTCCTGTCGTAGGCACGACGACGTTATTCCGAGAGCGCTTTGACACTGTCATGTTTCTCCCTCCTTTGTTACAGAGCGAAGCCCCGCAGCTGAGCAACTGGAGCTGGTTCCTGGGTAGCTGCAGAGCCAAAGTGACCCTTCGGACTGTGATTGGCAGTGTTGCCCGTGGCGGGGTGTGCTCCTGTCAGCCCCGCGCCTCTGAGGCCCGGAAGGAGTCCTTGGCAGAGGGCAGACCCCTGGCCTCAGAGCAGCTAGCACAGAGTGTGCTGTCCTCTTTTAGACACCGAGGAAGACAGATCCCAGCCTTCCTCCGCTCCGGAGGGATGCACCCAGCCCACCCTTTGCACCTTGCCCCCTAGGTCCGCTGAGCTCGCAGCAGGTCTCCGCACCACCCGCCGTGTCCTCCCTGAGCCTCGCAGGAAGCAGTCCTGCCGGGAATGCATTGCTGACCTCACATCCATCCCCCCTCCCCATACCACCTGAGCACAGCCCCTCAGTGAGGTGCACCCACCCGCCCTTCCTCCCTTCCAGAGATAATTAATCACCCTCTCCTCTCTGCGGCTTGCTTCTATTTCAAGATTCTCCCACAGAGCACTTAACACACTGCATTCTAATGGTCTCTTCCCCAGCGCCTGGAGCGCTTTCAGGGAAGGGAAGGGGTCTGCACAAAGCAATCATGGACCACTTCTACCAAGCCGGAACCAGGCACTTGGGTCGATGCGAAGCGTCCTGTGGGCATGAATTCATAAACCGGGTGCTAAGCTTGACTTTGTCTTCTATCAAGGAGGAAATTGAGACCTAAGGAGACATAGCAAGGATTCAGGCCTACGTATCTCCCTTTCTGCTCCCCTCCACCCCAGTTCTGGGTACCAGCGAGAGCATCTCCCAGGACCGTGAGTCCCAACATCCTGGGTGGCAACACTTGAAGTTAGACATAAAATAGTGGATTGGTCCAAGTCATGAAGCGGGACAGACATAAACATGAAGAACCTCTTTCCAAGGGACCCCTTATCTGTCTGGACCCCTTTGTGAACCACTGGAATAAATTCCATCCCATCCAGGGGGATTTATCTTTTCCTGCCCACCCCCCCTCTTATACATTTTTTTCTTTTCTTTGGTGTGTGTCAAGTGTTAAAGTAGTTTTCAAGGTCTGTTTGTGAATGCCAGAGTGATTATGTTGATACCCCATCAATTATGCAGAGATCGGTACCCAGACTATTTACTTATGTGAATAGTTGTGTGGGCTTCTTGTGCACTCTTGAAAGAATGTTCCTGAAAGGGTCATTTGTTATCTCCCCCACCACCACCCACCTCCCACTGTTATGGAAAGTTTGGAGTAGCTCCATTTCCCGTCTTCAGTTCTGTGCAAATGTACTTCCTTAGGTCACATTTCCCTGACACCTCCCGTTTCCAGGGGAGGCAGACCCTCCTGCAGCCTCCCACGGGCCTTCTGTTCTCTCTGAGAAAGCCTCAGAGTCAAAAACCAAAGAAACACAACTCCTTTGGCTTTTCTTTTTCGTAAACAGGTTGGACTAGAAGCCGGAGAGCAGGAGCCAGGAGAAAGGAAGCTGCCGAGTCCCCAACCTGCCTGGAGTTTGCCTGGGACTTGAAGATCACTTTCCGTTTTCTTCCACTTGAAAGGGAGGGGGGAGGTGAACTAGAATTGAGAGGTTAGAAGGAGGGCCTGGTAGGAAGGGTTTGTTAGCAACCCCCACATGCATGTCGTGCCTGGCATGGAAGAGCCACTGTGGGAAAAAGCGCATCTGCTCGCGGAGGGCGGGGCCAGGTGACCATCAGGACTTTGTGCTGCTCTCTGGATCCTTGGTGGGGGTGTGGCCACGGGTTTCTGTGAGCTCCGAGGTCAGCAGTATGCGGCTTCTTGGTTGGTGTCAAACCACCTGCTCCTTCTTGCAGAGACTGAGCTGACCCAAGGGAGACACTCCCGGGCCTTCTATCCTGGTCACTCCCAAAATTGCCGCAGTCTCTAACCAGAGCGTATCTCTCGCAGGCACGCAGCTGGCATGCGCCCACCAATCCCAGAGGACAGAAGGTAGAAGCGGAGGTGCTCAGGCGCATTGCCTGGCTCCGGGGTGGGCAAGCCAGCCAGATGGAGGTTTTCCAAGCTTCGGCCCCTTCTTGTCTTCTGTGATACTGGGGATTGCCATCTGGAAAGACCCTTGCTCTGGCCAGGAGGGGATCGCCCGAAAACATGTGCTTTAATTTAACCAGTGCATGAGCAGGCTTTGCTGGTCTGCCGGGAGTTCATCCATTCTTGCTCCTGCCGGGCATGCTCCCCGACCCTCTGGCAGAACCGTCTCCGTTTCCAGCACATGCTCATAGGTATGGAACATGTATGAGAAACATTCTGTTGTCATGACAAGATGCTGGTACCTTGGGCTACCTGTTACCACACGCCGGTATTAACCTAAAACAGCTTGCCCTTAAAAGTGTTAGTCCCCCATTATGTGCCATTTGTGTGTGTGTGTGTGTGTGTGTGTGTGTGTGTGTGTGTGCGTAGACTGGGAACACCAAGAGAGAGGACTCTGTCTGATTTTCCTGCGTTTATTCATGGAGCGATATTCCTATCTGCCACCCAGCTGGGGCTCTGTGTTCATTGATGATACATGCTGAAAGACAGTGACTACTTAAATTGTAACCAGAGGAGAGTTAAACATGCTGAACAATGTTCTTCTCTCCAGTCCAGATGATTTCAAAGGGAGCTACATGCTCAAGAACACTTCCTAAGGATGTCACTGAAGCCTTTTTTAATTAAGTAGCAAAGGACACCTAGTAGACATGTGGAAATTTGAATCTTATGGAACATTGAGGCATTTGTACGCAGGTATGCGTATACGCATGTGTGCATGCATATATCGCATGCATATGTGCATGCTTGTGTGCATACTGACTATCACAGGGCGGAAAGTCTAGAGAAGTCACAGGAAGAACCTGAGTCCTGCTGAGCACACTTCCAATACTGTCATTTCTTCTTTTAAATTCTCCCTCCCCCAGGCTCTCCTCGAGGCCTCGCTGCTTTGTCTGCAATGGGAGGACCCAG